>NIPQ01034162.1:0-30246 GCA_002806875.1 Lepidotrigona ventralis hoosana
AATCTGGCCACAACAATCCGCGATAGTTGAAAGGACGACGCGGAACATCGCCCGGAGAATCAAAGACTGGAGGTCGGCGATGAAACGAGCAACGAGAAAGTCCCCTACCGCACCCCCGCGGAGACGAAAACGGCAACGAAGAGAGGCCGTTAGATATGTGGAATAATACTAGACAACCTGATACAAGATAAGTTTACAGAATGAACGTCGCCTCATGAAAGTTTTGCAGTGTCATATGAAAACTCATTCCTCGTTCAGGATAGCTGTAAAATTTCAGACACGACAAATAAAATTAGATTATATTTATCTACAACGCATCTTTTTTAGTGATCCCTGCGATGCGTAGAATTACAGAGTACGAATGGATTGATATGGCATACTCACAGAATGTTTGCCGAAAATTTTACGACGAAGGTCGTATATGGTTCTCATAACACGCAACTGAAATCGGAAATATTTCAAACTCAATAAATAATATTAGATGATATTTATATACAGTAATATGGTCTTCATAGAGAATGCCGCGATGCGCCAAGTGCAACACACACAAATCTGAATGATATATTGACAAAATGAATGTCGAATGTTTTGAAGGGACATATGGAAATGTCATACCATTTATCAGAAATCCGTAATATTTCAGTCTCAATAAAAGGTATTAGATAATATTTATGTACAATAAAATGGCGTTCATAGAGATACCCGCGACGCAGAGAATGCCATAAGGCTGACATATCGATATGATATATTGACAGAATGAGTTTCGAATGTATTGAAGTGCCACAGATAAACATCATTCAAAATAATTCCGAAATACTTCAGGAACGATGAATACGTGAGGTGATATATATGTAGAATAAAATGGTGCACATAGTGATCTCCGCGTTGCGTAGAATATTATGAGAACATCAGGCTGATATGATATATTGACAGAAAGAACGTTGAAACTTTTGAACGGTTATATGTAGACATCGTTCCACGTACCTGATCGCTGTAATACTTTCGATAAATTATATTAGACGATATTTATGTACAATGAAAAGGAGTTTATAGTGATCCTAGCGATGAGTAGAATCATATATGAAAATCTGATTGAAATCGTAGAACGAATGTCAGAAATTGTAAAGTTAAATGTGTAAACACGATTCTACGTACCGGAACACAGTAATACTTCAAGCACGATAAATAATATTATGGATGATATATATATTCAAAAAAATTATGACAACTGTAACCCCGCGACGCGGAGAACAATATAAGACGATAAAATTGACATGATATATTGAGAGAATGTGGAATACTTTGAATTGCCATATGTAAACGTCATTCTACATACCTGATCTCCGTAAGGTTTTTTTATCGATATATAATATTAGATGGTATTTATGTACCAAAATGTTGTTCAGTGTGAACCCCGCAAAACCTAGGCCAGTGTAAGACAATCAAATCGGTATAATATATTTACGAATTGAATGTGGAAATATTTGAAGGGACAATAAATAATATTAGACCATGTCAATGTAAAAAAAAAGTTTACTGTGAACCCGCTTTGCCTAGATTGGTATAAGACCATAAAATAAATATTACATATAATAAAAATTACATATCGACGGAAGTGAAAAGTATTGAAGTAACATATGTAAAATTCATTTCACATACCGGAATTCCCTAACATTTCAAACTCCATAAATAATATGGTATTTATGTACAAAAAAATGGTGTTCACTGTGAACATCACAATGCGTAATATAAGATAAGAAATTAAAATTGATATGATATAATTAAACATGACTGTGCAAAACTTTGTATATATGTCAATATTTTAACCTCATTCGACGTACCGGAACACCGTAATATTGCAGGACTGGTAACTAATATTAGATGATTACGATTTATGAACAAAAATATGGTTGCGAACCACGCGATGTGTAGTATAATATAAGACAATAAAACGGATACGATATATTAACAGAATGAATGTTGAAAATTTTGAACGTTCATATGTATATTAATATAATATTCCAAATAATAGTAATATGTAATATTCCACGTACAAGAAGTTCGTAATATTTCAGTCTCGATAAATAAAATTAAATGACACACTTGTACAAAAAAAAAAACGGTGACCATTGTGAAAACAGTGATGCACATAACAATATAAGATATTAAAATACATATCAAACATTGACATATGCATATGTGGAAAATTCTGGTGTGTCGTATGAAAACGTCAAAATATGTATCGGAACTCCGAAATAATTCAGGATCGATAACTGAATGAGATGTTATTTCTGTCGATAAAAGTTGTGGCCAATGTGAAAAACGCGTTTCATGCCTTACCATTTCGTACCATACAGTACCAAACCGTACAAAACCGTTCCATAACGTACCATACCGTCGCAGACCGTACTATACAATGCCGTTCAAAGCAGTACCTTATCATACCATACGGTACCATGCCGTGCTATACAGTAACATACGTCACAATACCGTACCATACAATACCATACCGTACAGTACAATAAATAACCAGACCGTCCAAACAGTACTGTACCGTAACATAACTTATGTTACAGTTTCATACGATTCAATATCGAATCATACAGAAACATACCGTTCCATAACGTACTATACTATACCATACATTACAATACGATGCAATACCGTAACGTACGCTCGTACCGTACTCATACCGTACCATATCGTACGTACGCTCCGTAACGTACGCTCGTACCGTACTCATACCGTACCATATCGTACAATTCCGAACCATACGATAGTGTACAAAGCATACCGTACCATAGCGTAACATATCATAACGTACCGTACTACATAGTACCATATGATGAGGTATGATATCATACGGTACGATACTGTTCAATATAATACTATAACATACATTTCCATACAGCATCGAAACATGCATTTCCAAACGAAACAATACAATACCATACTATACCGTACCATACATACTTATACCGTACCATACATACTTATATCGTATCACACATTACCATACCGTATCATACCGTATAGTCAAATATAGTACCACAGAGCACCATAGATTGACATACCGCACCATACCGTAATATTCAGTCCGATTTCGTACCGTACCGTACCATACCGCAACATAACATTCAATACGTACCATACCATACTGTATGGTACCATACCGTATCTTACGTCACAATACGGCTACACATCGTACCATACCGTAAGATACTGTAACATAAGATACCACATCGCAATAAATCTTATCGTACGATACAGTACCGTACAGTACTTTACCATATCATAGCAAATCGTACTATACGATACAATACCATGCCACATCGTATAATGCCGTATACGTATAGCGTACTATACAGTAACATTCAGTACCTTACCGTACCATACACTACCATACCGTACTATACTGTACAATACGTTACAGCAGCGTACCATACCGTAAAATACCGAAACACACATTACCATATGACAGAATACCGGACAATAGGATAATATAACGTACAATATGGAAACATACTGTCGTATACCGTACCATACAGTACCATACAGAACCAAATCGTACCATACCATATTACATCTTTCCACAACGTGACATACCGTACCACACCTTTCCACAACGTACCATACTTTACCATCTTATTGTACGGTATAGTACGACACCGTACTATACCGTACAATAAGATAAAATACCCAAAAATAAAGATCAATTCCGATCCATATGGAACCATTTCGCTCCATACTGTAATATGTCGTACCATAACCAGCAATAACATATCATACCGTACCATACATCACGATACAGTTCCGTACCGCATCTTACGATTCGAAACCGATCCATACCACACCATAACATCGCATACTATATTATACCATACCGTACAGTAAAATACCGTGCCAAACCGTACTCTACAGTGACGCACGATATCGCAACATACATTGCCGTAAGATAAAATATCAAATCATAGCGCACCTCAAAGTTCCGAACTGTACCGATACAGATACCATACCTCGCCATACCGTATCACATCGTACCATACCGTGCTATACAGTGCATACCAAACAGACCATACGAAAGAATACCGTACCATTATGTATCATACGTCTCCGTATCGGAACATTTCTTACCATAACTTACCTTACACAGGAATACCTAACCTAAACCTAACCTACCCTATCGAAACAAACTGTATCTTACGCTAAGAAAGCGTAACGCTAATACGCTAAGACATCGAAACGTTCGGATCTATTACATACCATATAATTCCACACCGCGCCATAAAGTGTCATTGCGTACCATATGGTGCTATGCCGTATCATACGCGACAATGACATGATATATCGAAACATACCGTACTATACTGCACCATACAGTAACATACGACCGAGTACGTTATCGTAAATTACAATGCAATGCAATACCGTACCATACCCTACCATACCGTACCACAACATACAATGCCGTAACATGCCGTAACATACAGTAACATGGCATACATTACTGTTAAATAAAGTACCATGCGGTACCATATAGTACCGTGCCATACCGCACGATATCGTACCATACATTGCATTACCGTATTAAACAGAAACGTACTATAACATACCATACCGCCTATACCGTACCATTCGATACAATACCGTCCCAAACGGTACGATACCAAACCATAGCGTCATGCCATACCGAAACAAACAGTGCCGTAACGTATCATACCGTATAATTCCGTACTATACCGTACCATGCGATTTAATACTATACCATACCGTACCACACCTTACCATACGAAATATACCATACGGTACCGCACGATACCGTACCATACCGTTCTATAGCTTATCATACAGTACGTTATCATCTATTTTATACTACTATCTATCTATCGATATCGATAGATACTATTTATCGATCCTGAAACATTACGGGGCTCCCGTACGTTGATTGAAATTTAGGTATTGAAAATTTTCTGCATTCATTCTGTCAATATATCGTATCGATTTTATGGTATTTAATTATTCTGCGTTTCGCGAGATTCTCAATGATCACTATTTTTTTGTACATAATCTGTACAGCATCTGATATTATTTAACGAACTTGAATTACTACGGATTTCCGGTACGTTGAACAAAGTTACATATGAAAACTCAAAGAATTCTACATTCAATCTTGTAACACATCATACCCATTTTATGTTATTTTATTAACAAAAGCAATGCTGATTTCACAATGAACAATACCTTTGTTCATTGTGAAATCAGCATTGCTTTGTTCTCATATAACTTCTAATATACTTTACCGTGTCTGAATTGTTAATAATTCCGGTACGTGGAATGATGTATAACCATTCATATATAACATTCATATATAACCATTCATTATTTTCCACATTCATTGTGTACATATATGATATCGATTTTTTATGGTTCCAGATTATTCTACGCATCTCGTAGTCCACAATAAATACGACTTTTTTGTCATAAGTATCATGTAATGTTATTTATCGGGCCTAAAAACGTACGAAGTTTCTGTACGTGGAATAAGGTTTACTAACTCAAATAAAAATTTTCTACATTCATCCTGTCAATATATCATTTCGACTTTATTGTCTTATATTATTCTACGAATTGCAGGGTTCGCAATATACACCATTTTTTGTATATAGGTATTACTTGAAATATTATTAAGTTCCTTTTGATTTCTATGTGGAATAAAAATTACATATGATATATCAATGTTTACCACATTCATTTTACCAAGACATATCATATCGATTTTATGATATATATCTTGTTTTATCTTGTTTTATCTTACGCATTGCGATGTTCACAATGAACACCAATGTTTGTACATAAATATCATCGAATATAATATATCTCTCTGTAAATTAACAACATTCACCGTATAAATATATTATCTCGATCTGATGGACCTATGTGTATTATTATTCTTCGGTTCTCTGGGACACAATGAATACAATTTTATAATTTATAGTGACGATATTATGTTATCTATCGATCATGAAACTTTACCGTCCTCCGGTACTGTTCGGGTCTTATATTTGACAATTCAAAGTTTTCGACCTTCTTTCTACCAAAATTCTCGACATGATTGTCTTATATCACAGTGAACACAATTTCTTTGTACATAAATATGTCTGTTGTTATGCATTAACACTGAAATATTAAGTTCCTACGGCACGTTTCGGTACGATATGTTACTCTTCAAAATTTTGGCAATTCATATTATCAACAACTCATATCGATCTGTTTGTCTTATATTGTTATACTCATCGTGGTGAACGCAATTAACGCCACTCATTGGGGACTAAATATCATCTAATGTTGTTTATTGTACATGAAATATTTCGGACTTCTGTAATGGATCTGGGCTCACATATGACATTTAGTAATCTTTGACAACCATTGTACGCATCGCGGGGAGCTGAGAAAACACTATTTTTGTACAGAAGCGTCATCTAAAATTATTTACGTGTCTGAATTATTACGTTGTTCGGATATGTTGACTGAGGTTTACAAGTAAATAATCAAAATTATCCACATTTATTCTATCAATATATCATATCGATTTTTTGGTCCTATATTATTCTACGCATCTCGACGTTCACAAGTAACATCATCATGTACATAAATACTTTCTAAAATTGTTTATCGTGTCTGAATTATTACGGAGATCCCGGAAGTAGAATGAGGTTTACATTGACTTTTCAAAATTTTCCATATTCATTCTATCCACACATCATTCGATTTTGTGGTGTTATATTATTCTTCGCATCGCTTGGTTCGCAATGAACTCCTTTACATGTACATATAAATAACATAATATTGTTTATAGAACCGGAGTTGTTACGGAGTTCCGGTGCGGACAATGAGGTTTACATATGAAACATCAAAAACTTGCTCATTAACTCTATCTATATATTATCGTTTTTGTTTTCTTATAGTATTCTACGCATGGCAGAGGTCCATTGAACACCATGTTCTGACACTTACATTCCATTTATATTGACAGAATCTATGTGGAATATTCTGAAGCGTCATGTGTCAACCTCATTATATGCACCGGATTTTTCGTAATACATTAGAATCGATGAATAATATTTGCTGATATTTATGCAGAAGAAAATAGTTTTCTTCGTGTAACGCCACAATGCGTAGAATACTATAAGAAAATAAAAACGATATAATATATAGACAGAATGAATGAGGAAATTTTGTTATTATATGTAAACCTTATTGTACGTAACGGTAATATTTCATGTTCTATAAACAATTTCAGATGATATTTAAGATGATGTTAAATACAAGCCCCGCGTAGAATAATATAAAACCATAAAATCGATGTCATATAGGAGAGAATGAATGTGGAAAATTTTGAAGTGTCATTTTTATTTATCTAAAGTTATTTACTGGAACTCCGTATTATTTCCGGCTCGATAAATTATAAATGACGTTTATGTCCAAAAAATTGTGTCCGTTGTGAACTCCGCGAAGCTTAATACAATATACAATTAGATTAATACAATATCATAAACTCGATATGACATGCAAACAGAAGGAATGTGCAACATTTTGAGTGATATGTGAATCTCATTCAAATTACTAGAATCCCGTAATGCTTGAGGCTCGATAAATAATATTACATGATATTTATGTTCAAAAATTGGCGTTTATTGTGAATTCTGCGACGCGTAGAATTATATAAGGACATAAAATCGGTATGATAGTTTGACCGAATAAGTGTGTAAATACTTGATTGTTATTTGCGAAACTCATTTGACGTAAAGGAACACCGCAATATTTTCGGCTCGATAAATAATATCAGATTATATTTATGTATAAAAAATTGTTACTATTGTGAGACAAGCCAGTAGAAAAATATATGTCGATATGATATATTGACAGAATGGTTGTGGAAAATTTTGAATGGTCATATGTACAACATATTCCACGTACCAGAACACCGTAATATTACGACCGATTAATAATGTTAAATGATATTGATGTCCAAAAGAACGGTTTTCATTGTAAACACCGCAATACCTAAAATAACAAACCATAAAATTGATATGATTTGTTGACTGAATGAATGTGGAGAATTTTGATTTGTCATACGTAAATTTCATTCATTGTACCTGAAATCCGTAGTATTTCAGACACGATAAATTTCATGATATTCATGTACAAAAAAAAAATGCTGAACGTTGTGACCCCCTCGATGCTGAGAATAATGTAATAAATTCAGAATGTTACCAAAATATCGAAGTTACAGAAGTGTCACATGTAAGTTCCGAAATATACCGGAGGAAATATACCGTAATAATTCAAAGGCGATAAACAATACCTGATCGTCGATATGTATTACAAAATTTCATTCATTGTTATCACCGCGCAGCGTCGAATAATATAAGACCTTCGGATTGGGACAATAGATGGACAGAATGAATGACGAATATATTGAAGATTTACATTTATGCATCCAAACGTAACGGAAGATCGTAAAATTTAATAGCCGATAAATAGTATTAAATCGTCCGTATGTAGTAATAGTATGTAGTAATTGAGTTCGTTTTGATCACCGCGATGCATATAATAGTATATGATTAACAAATCGAGATAATATGTTGACAGAATGAATGTCGAAAATATTAAACGGTCATATGTAAGCCGTCTACCCGACCGAGAGACAGTAATATTTCCAGGTAGATAAATAAAATAGAATAGTTGATACATATTAAAAAATTCAGTTTGGTGTGTTCCCCACGTTGCGTAGAATGATACAAGTCGATCAGATAGAGATAAAACTTTGACAGAATGATTATCGAATGTATTGATCTGTCATACGTAATCACCCAATCATACCGGAGAACCATAAATATTAAGGGGCGATAACTAATATTAGATACGCGTTATCTATTAAATATTTAAATAGTGTTCATTGTTATCCCCGTCATGCGTAGAATAATACAAGCTGATCGAGATTATATATTGGCAGGATGTATGTCAAATATTTTGAATGGTGCATGTAACCTCCGAACCGTACCGGAGGACCGTAATATTTCGAGGACCGTAAATAATATTAGATCGTCGTTTTGTATTATAAAATTCAGTTCGTTATGTTCCCCGCTATACGTAAAACAACATAGGAATATCAGATAGAGATAATATACTGAATATATGTCCAACATTTTTGAATGTTTATATAAGCGCCGATCAGTATCGGAGGACCGTAAATCTTCGAGTTCGATAAATGATATTAGACAGCCATTATATGTTTAAAAAACCCTCTTCCATCATTTTACCTCGCGTAGCATAATATAAGACTATTAAATCGATCTGATATATTGAAACAATGAATGTGGTCACTTTGGAATGATCATATGTAAACTTCCTTCCACGTACCGGAACTCTGTAATATTTCGCGCCATTAAAATATTGTTATATGAAGTTTGTGTCCTAAAAAATGGTGTCAATTGTGAACCTTACGATGCGTAGAATAATATAAGACAATAAAATCAATATAGTTCGTTGAGAGAATGACTGTGGCATATTTTACATAACCGTATGTGAACCTCATTCCACATTCGGAAATCTCTAATGCTCAGTCTCTATAATTAATATTACATGTTATTTATGGCCAGAAGAATGGAAAACATTGTAAGTCCCGCAATGCATAGAAAAATTTATGAGCGTAGAATCTCTATGATATATTGGCAGAATAAATGACGGTCATATATAAACTTCATTCCACGTACAAGAATTCCACATTGTTTCAGGCACGATATACATTACTAGATGATAATTATGCATCAAAGAAGAATGGAGTTCAATGTGAAACCAGCGATGCGTATAATTATATATGTCCATAAAAACGATATGATTTACTGACAAAGTGTGTGTGGAAAAATTTGAATGTACATATGTAAACCTAATTTCACTTTCCGGAAATCCGCAATATTTCAGGACAGACAAATAATATTAGATGATATTTATGTTAAAAAAAATTGTTAACAGTGTGAACAGCACAATGCGTAAACTAAGATATAACAGAAAATATATTTGATATTTTGACAGATTAAATGTAGAAAAATATGAATAGACATATGCGAACCTGATTCCACGTTGTTATAAAACAATAAAATTGTCATGATATAGTGACAGAACGTATGTAGAAAATTTTGTTGTTACGAAACCTCAATCAAAGTACGGGAAATATGAAGTCTTTCAGTTTCTATGAATAAAGTTAGTTGGTATTTATGTAAAAAAAGGTGGCATTTATTGTGAACAACGCATACTATGCCTTACTATACAGCACAACGCAGTACGTACCACCATACCTTAACATTCGATACAATAAAGAAACATACCGCACTATACCGTACCGAAAGATAAAATACCGTACAATACCGTGCCATAACGTACCACTACGTACCATAAGTTACAATACCGAACCATACATAGCCATACATTACAATTCCGTACAATACTGTTCTATACAGTATCATACCGTTTTATACGATAGAATACTGTACAATACCGTACCAAACCGTGACGTACGGTGCAATTCCGCACAATGCCGTACTCCAACGAAAAGTACAGTCACTTACAAAACTTATTCGTAACACACCGCGCCAGTACCACATGACATCATACGGGAAAATACCATACCATACCGCACCAGACCGTACCGTGCCGTACAATGCTGTAAAAACCGTACTGTACTGTACTGTACCATTCCGTTCTACACCATTACATATAATACCGTAAGATACAACACCTTGCTCTAACATAACATTCCGAACCACACCGTACCATACAGAACAACAGAGTACCATCCCGTACCTTACGATGCAAGAATCATAACATACCATAACGTACAATACCGTACAATGCCGTACTATACAGTAACGTATAGTACCAAACGATGAACTACCGTACCATACAGTATCATAAACAACTTTACGAAGAATAACGTCTTATACCGCAACATACCACAACACACCGCAATGTGCGATACCATACGACACAATAACGTAACATACAGTAGCACCACTCCCTACCATACCGTACCGTATTGTTCCATACTGTATAATATCGAACAATACGATACAATACATACCGAAGCATGCCGTAACTAACTGAACTATATCGTTCCATGTCTCACAATACCATACATGCAGACGTACCATATCTCACAATTCCGTACATGCAGTACCATACCGTACGATACATTACCATGACGTAACTTATTGCACCATACTCTACCATTCCATATCATACCGTAACATACGATACCGTATTGTATCATACTGTTCCATATCATGTAATAGAATACCATGACACACACTATCGATCCATACCGTGCCAAACGATACAAAATTGTACCAAACGTACCATAACGTACCATAATTATACCAACCGTACCATAACGTACCATACCGTACCATAAGATCCAATAACGTATCATTTCGAAACATAACGTACCTTGCCGTACCTTACCGAAACATCTACCGTTATGTAATCTACCGTTACATATTGTACCATACCGTAACATAAAGTGAAACTCAGAATGTGAAACGTACTTCGATATTATCGGTCAAGCCGTGATACGAAATTCGATGATTTCTATAAGGCCGTGAAACGACTTTCGGTGCTAGACATTTTATCAGCCCGAGAAACTTCCATCGGTGCAAGATATCAAGTAAAGAATCGTCTTCGTATTTTAGCCATCAAGGCGAGGAAAAGACTTCGATTAAATCCATCATGCCGCTAAACGAACTTCGATGTCAGTAATCAGGCCGAGGACCGACCTTTTAATTAGCCATCACGCCGAGGAGCACAATATGATATTAGACATCAGGCGGAGAAAAGTCCTTCAACGTTAGCAATCAGACCGAGAAAAGAAAACGGAAGTGACCTATCAGGGCCTGAAAATATTTTCGCTGCTTTCAATCTGGCCGAGAAACTAAATACTAAGTTTGAAATTAGGCCAAGAATGGACATTTGATGTTAGCCGTTGGACAGAGAAACGTACATCAGGCCGAGAAAGGTACGACGATGTTAGCCACAAGGCAGAAGATCAACAATCAACAAATGTTAAACAACAGGCTGATAAATGACATTAGACGTGGGCTATCAGGCAGATAAACGAACTTTGGGCATCAGGTAGAGGAACATACTACGTTGTTAGCCATTAGGGCGAGAAACGATCTTCGATGTTTACCATCAGGTTGAGATACTTACATCGATATTAGTAATCAAGCCACGAAATGTACGTCGATGTTAGCCATAAGACCGAAAGTTTTACCACGATGTTAGCCATCAGGCCAAGAAAAGTACTTTACTGTTAGCCATCAGTACAATATACCTTCGATGTCATCTATCATGCAGAGAAACGATAATCGATTTTAGACTTCAGTACGGGAAACGTCATTCAATAGAAGCTATCAAGTCGAGAAACCCTTTCTAAATTAGGAATCAGGTCGAGAAACGACACTCAATGGTAGCCATAAGTTCAAGAAACTTATTCGATGAAAGCAAGTAGGCCGAGAAACCACCTCCCATGAAATCCTTCCAACTGAATAACGACATTCGATGTTACGAATCTGGCAGAAGAATGAAATTTGATGGTAGATATCAGGACGCCAAAAATATATCGATTGTAACTATTAGGTCGAGGAACGAACTTTTGTGTTAGCCATCAGTCCGGAAAACGTACTATGATGAAAGCGACCAGGAAGAGAAATGTACCTCGATATTATGCCTCCGGCCGTGAATTGTAATTATATTTTAGATTTCAAACCTGGAAACTTCCTACGATGTTAGCAATCAGGCCGAGAAACGTCATTCGATGTTTGACACCATGGAAAGGAACGCAATTCCATGTTAGTCAGCATGCCGAGAAACGTAGTCGGTTTTAGCCATCAGGATGAGAACATTTAGCCATTAGGCCGAGAAACATGCTTCGATGTTAGACATCAGCCGGGAAAAGTACATTCAAGTTGTTACATGTCAGAACGAGAATCTTATTTCCATGTTAGCAGTCAGAACATTAACTTACACGCCTAGAAACATACTTCGATTTTAGACATCAGGCAGAGATACTACCTTCGATGTTAGATATCTGGACGTGATACAATGTCCGACAGTAGCCAACACAAGTAGAATCTTCCTTCGATGTTGTTTGCCAAGCCGAGAAACCTCGCTCGATGATAGCAATCAGGGCAGCAAACGAATTTCGATTTACGACACCAGGCCGAGAGAAATCTTCGGTGTTATTCATCAGGCCGATAAACGTAATTCAATGTTAGTCATGAGATCGAAGAACGTCTTTCGATAATAACCGTCAGACCGAGAATCTACCTTTCATGGTAGGCATCAAGCCGAGAAGCGAAATTTGATGTTTTATTATCAGGATGAGAAACGTACTTCGATGTTAGTCTTCAGGAAGAAAAACGAAATTCGACGCAATCTATCAGGCAGAGAATTGAGCTTCGATGCAGACGTCAGACAGAAAAAGGACTATCGATGTCAGCCGTCAGGAAGGTGAACGTTCTTCGATGTTATCCTACAGGCCGAGGAATGACATTCGATGTTATATGTCTGTCCGAATAACGACATTCGATGTTAAACCACAGTACAAGGAAAGTACTTCCATTCTAGCATTCAGATCGGCAAAATTCTTTCGAAGTCAGACACTAGGATGAGAAACGTAATTCGATGTTTCACATCAGTCCGAGAAACGACCTCTAGTGCTTAACATCAGGCCGAGGAACAAACTTGTTAGCAATAGGTCCGAGAAACATCCTCCGATGTTAGTAGTCATGCCGATGAACGTACTTTCAAGTTTGTTATCAGGAGTTTCTTTCTTTGATTTCAGCCATCGGCACGAGAAACGTACTTCGATGTTAACCGCCAGACTTCTCTGAGTGATGTCTAAAATCGGAATACGTTTCTCGGTCTGATGGCACTCATCGATGGACGTATCTCGACCCGATGTCTAACAGAGAAGGAAGTACCTCCGCATGATGGCTAAACTCGAAGTTCGTTTCTCAGCTTGATGGCTAAAGTAGAACATCGTTTCTCGGCTTGCTAACGTTGAAGGAAGACCACCTTCCTGATGTCTAACAAAGAAGGAAGTTTCTCGGTTTGATGGCTGGCGTCGAAGAACGTTTCTCGGCCCTCTGTTACGCCCCCCCCCCAATAACTCAAATCAAAATAAGTTTCTCGGCATGATGTCTATAATCAAAGTACGATACTGTGCCAGATGGCTAACTTCGAAAGACGTTTCTCGGCCTGATAGTACACATTGAAGTACGTTCGTCGGCCTGATGGCTAACATGGAAGGAAGATTCTCGGCCTCATATACAAAATCGAAGTTCATATGCCGGCCTGATGGCAAACATCGGATAACGTTCCCCGTATCGATGGCTAGCAATAAAGTACGTTCCGCGGCTTAAAGGCAAACATCAAAGGACTTTTCTCAGCTTGACGTCTAATGTCGAGGGAATTTTCTCGGCCTGGCTTCTATCATCGAATATCATTTCTCGCCTGATTGGTGACCACGATGGAAGATTTTCTGCCTGATGTATAAGATCGAAATTCGTCTCTTGTCCTGATGGCTAACATTGAAGTACTTTTATCTTCCTGATGTTTAACATCGATGGAGTTTTTCCGGCTTGATAGTTAACATCGAAAGAATTCTCTCGGCCTGATATCTAAAGTCAAAGTGCGATTCTCTTCGTGGTGGCTGGCATAGAAAACCTTTACCCGGCCTGATGACTTACATAGAACGTGTTTCCCGCGGACCGATGGAAAACTTCGAAGGAATTTCCTTTTTCTGATGGCCAACCTGGAATGTGGTTTCCCGGCCTGACATCTATCGTAGATCGACGTTTCTGTCCCAGATATCTGATATCGAATCCCGTTTCTTGGGAATTACGTTTCTCGGCCTGATATCTAACATCGAAGGAATTTCCTCTGCCGGATGTCTGACACATGTTTCCGCTTCTGGGCCTCATCGATATGAAGTACATTTCTAGTCCTGATGGTTAACTTCGAAGATATTTTTCGACCTGATGTGTAACTTCCAAGTACGTTTATCGATCTGATGGCTAAAATCGAAGCACGTTCCCCGACATTATGTATAACATAGTAGAACGTTCCTCGATTTAATGGCTAACATCGAAGTACGTTTCTCTTTCTGATGGCTTATATCGAAGGAAGTTTCTAGGCCCGATATCAGACTTAACAGTACATATATCTGAATAACTGATAATATCGAATTTAGTTTCTCGTCCTGATGGCTAACTTGTAAGTACACTTCTCGGCTTCATGGCACGCATCGAAGGCATCTCCCTACCTTACCACTACCATCGGAGCAAGTCACTCGGCTTGAAATATAACATCGAAGATCGTTACACGGCCTGATGCCTGACATCGAAATGCGTTTCTCTGCCAAATGTCTAACATCGAAAAACTTATCGCGGCCTGATGTCAAACATCTGAGAACTATATTCGACCTAGTGGCTAATATCGAAGTACGTTTACCGGCATAATGGCTAACATCAAAATACGTCTCTCAGTTCGATGTCTATCGTCGAAGGTAGTTCCTCCATGATGTATAACATCGAAGGACGTTTATCGTCCTGATGGCTAACATTGACTTACATTTCTCGGCCAGATGTCTAACATCGAAGTAGGTTTCTCGACCTGATGCCTATCTTCGAAGTGCGTGTACTGGCATGATTGTCTACATCGTGAAAAGATCATCGATCGTTTTACATCGAAAGACGTTTCTCAGCATGACGGTTAACACCGGAGGAAATTTTTCGACCTTATATCTAACTTCGAATGTCGTTCATTGTCCTGTTGGCTAACATTATTCATCGCTTCCCGGCCTTATGACTAGCATCGTATTTCCTTCCTCGGCGTCATGGATACAATCGATGAACGTTTTTTGGCTAATATCTGACATCGAATTACGTTTCTATGTTTCATCTGCCTGATGGATAATCGAAGGATGTTCCTCGATCTGTTGCAAATCATGGGTGGTCGTTTCACGACCACCTGACGTGTGACATCAAATGTCAATTCTCGACCTGATGTATAACATCGAAAGATGTATTTCTCGGAATGGGTCTGACAACGAATTTCGTTTGTCGACCAGATGAGTAAAATCAAAGTACGTTTCTCGCGTGATGTCTAACACCGATCGAAGTTTCATATTCAGATATATAACATCGAAGGACGTCTCTCGATATGATAGCTGATATATGTCTAGATGAATATTTTCGGTTGAATGGTTAGCATCGGAGGCAGTATCTCTGCCTGATTGATAACTTACCTTTCTGGGACTGATAGCTAACATCAGAGGAAGCTTCTAGTCCTGATGTATAACATTTCGACATTCGAATTTCCTTTACCGGCCTGATTGCTAAGAACGAGGAGCATTTCTCGGCTTTATGGCTAACTTCGATTGTCTTTTCTAGGCCTGATATTTCTCATCGAAGGAAATACCACTGCTATCTCTCACAAACGTTTCTTCTTTGCCCTGATTGCAAACAACGATTTACGTTTCTCGGCATGATTGCTAATATTGCATGATATTTCGCGAACTTATCGCTAACATCAAAGTATGCTTTCGGGCCTGATACTTTTACATCGAAAGTCGCTTCTCGGTCTGCTGACTAACATAGAAATACGTTTCTCGGACTGATGATTATCCTGGAAGAACAAATCCATATTGATGGTTATCGTCGAAGAACTAATCCATACTGGTGGCTATCCCCGATGGACGATTCTCGGCCGGATGGAAATCAGAATTAAGGTTCTCGTCCTTATGGCTAACACCAAGGGTTGTTTCTCGGCCTGAAGCCTAAACTCGAAATTCGCCTCTCGGCATGAATTCAAAATCGCACAACCATGATGATCAAAGGCCTGATGGCTAACAACGAAGTAAATTTTTCGGCCAGATGAATAACATTAAAGTATGTTCTCCGACCTAACTGCTAGCACAATTAGTTGTTTCTCTGCTTGATGGCTATTATCGAACGGGATTCGTCCTGATTGCTGACATCGAAGTATTATTCCAGCCGTGATGGCTAATATCGAACTACGTTCCTCGGCATAATGGCTAACATCGTAATACGCTTCTTTGCATTATGGCAAACATCGAAGGATGTGCCACGTCCTGATTTCTATCATCGTAATATGTTTCCCAGCCTGAAGAACGACATCGAATTTCGAACTCGAAGTACGTTTCTCGGGCTGATAGCTAATACCGAAGTACGTTCACCTGCCTGTCATTTAAAATCGAAGTATGATCCTCAGCCTGTTGACTAATACCAATGGACGCATCTGAAGTATAACATTGATCTTTATTTCACTACTTGATCGCTAAAATCGAATGTTGTCTGACGGACTGATGAATACCGTTGAATATATGTTCCCGGACTGATGGCTATTATTGATGTACGCAAATTAACAAGCCTCTCGGCTTGAAATTTAA
Source organism: Lepidotrigona ventralis hoosana (assembly GCA_002806875.1). Classification (NCBI taxonomy): domain Eukaryota; kingdom Metazoa; phylum Arthropoda; class Insecta; order Hymenoptera; family Apidae; genus Lepidotrigona; species Lepidotrigona ventralis. The sequence continues at coordinate 17,531 of NIPQ01034162.1, forward strand.
CATCGATAGACGTTTCTCGGCATGATGGCTAACATGAAAAGAAGCTTCAAGACCTGATGTCTAACATAGAAGTTCGTTTTTCGGTATGATGGCAAACATCGAAATAATTTGCTCGACCTGCTTTCTAACATCGAAGGAGGTATCTCAGCCAAATATCTAATATTGATGTACGTTTTTTCGTCCCGATTACTAACATTAAAATACGGATAACGGCCTGATTGCTAATATTGATGTACGTTGTATGCCAGTTTGCTAACATCGTATGACGTTTCTCGGTGTGATGGCTAACTTCGAGAGAAGTTTCTTGGACTGATGCTTAAAATCACAGGCCGTATCTCGTCTAAATGACGGACATCGTATGTCGTTCCTCGCCCTGTTCGATCACATCGAAGGCCGTTCCTCAGCCTGATATCTAATTTCGTAGTACGATCTGTCTGAAGTCAAACACCGAAGAACATTCCATGGCCAAATTCCTAATATCGACAAATTTCCTGGGCTTAATGGCTAACATAGAAGTATTTTCCTCGGAGAAATGTAAAAACGAACTTCGTTTCTCGTCCTGGGGACTATCTTCGAAGTATATTCTCGGCCTGACCGCAAACAAGGACGTACGGTTCTCTTCCTGGTCCCTAAAATTGAAGTACGATTTGCGGCCTGTTTTTGCTAGCATCGAATGTCGTATCAAAGACCGATGGCTGATATCGAAGAATGATTCTCTTTCTAATGGCAAACATTGAAGGACGTTCCTTTGTCTGTTTGTTAACGTCATGATAGCTATCATCTAAGTTCGTTTATCGGCCTGATGGCTAACTAATGAAGAACGTTCCTCGGCCTAATGTCTAGAATCTAATGATGTCCCTTGATCTGATATCTGAGCTCATGGGAAGTTTCTCGGCTTGATGGCTAACATTGATTTACGTTTATCGACCTGATTGCTATATTGAAGCAAGTTACTCGGCCTGATGTCAAACAACGGAGTACGTTTGCTTGGCCTGATATCAGACATCGAAATACTTTGCCCGATCTGACGACTATAATCGAAGGAATTTTCTCTGCCTGATTGCTAACGTCGAAGTTCGTTTCTCTGCTGATGGATAACATCGAAGTACGTTCTCGGTCACACAGTTAATATTGATGAGCACTTCTCGTTCTGATAGTCAATATCTGAGGCAGATTCTCGGCCTGATGTTTAACATCGATGGTCGTTTTTCTGCCTAATTATTTACTTCGAAGTACGTTTTACGGCCAAATGTCCAACAGCGAAGAACGTTTCTCGGGCTGATGGTTAACATAGAAGGAACTTCATGGGCCTGGTGGCTAAAATTAAAGGACGTCTCTCGGCCTGATGTCTAATATCTGATGAAGTTTCACGTCCTGATGTCCAACATCGGAGTACGTTTCTCAGCCTGATTTCTAACATCGAAAGTCGTCCCTTGGCCTTATGTTTAACCTGGAAATTCGTTTCTTGCCGCGATCACTAATATCGAATGAATTTCCGTGACCTGAAGCCTATCGTCGTAGTTCTCTACACATCGCCAGGGCTATAATCGAATGTTGGCGCTTTAGCCCAACGCCCCTTTTGTCCTTCGGCAATATGAGTAACGTCAAGGGTCATTTCAGGTACTGATGGCAATAACCGAATAATCTGTTCTCAGCCGAACGGCTATCAACGAAGGATGCTTTCTGGCCTGATGGCCTCATCGAAGTTCTGTACACGTCCTGATGGCTATAATGGAGTGATCAGTTCTAAGTAGATCTGTTAACATTGAACGACGTTTCTCGGCTTGATCACTATTTTCGAATTATCGATTCTCAGCCGAAAGCCTAACATCGTAGGTGGTTTCTCAACACGATGGCTATATGAGTTACAGCTCCTTGGCGCACGGCGAACTTCGTAAAACGTTTCTCGGCCTAACGTCTAAGATCGAACGACTTCTCTTATGTCTATAAAGAAATGATCACTACACACCTGAACGGCTAACATCCAATGAAGTTTCTCCTCCTGAGGTCTACATCCGATTTATCACCTTACAGCCGAAGGTCTAACGATTGATGTCGTTTCTCAGCATGATAGCTATAATGGAATTATTGCTTCTTATCTGAACGGATAATATCGAAGGACCATCTCTGCCTGATGTCTATAAACGAATGAACAATTCTCAGCGAATAGCTAACATCGAAGTGCTTTATTTCGAATGGCAATAACCAAATTGTCGCTCTTCTGCCGAAGGCCAACATCGAAGGACACTTCTCGGCCTGATGGCTAACATGGAATGAAATTTCTCGGCCTTTCGTCTATAATCAAACATCTTTTCTCAACCAAATTCCACACATCGGAGTATGTATATCGACATGATGACTAACATCGAAGAACGTTTCTCGGCCTAATTCCTAACATCGGACCTAGTTTCTTGGCCTGATGCATTACGTCGAATGTCGTTTGTTTGCCTGACAGCTAAATCGAAGGAAGCCTCACGTCCTGATGGCGAAAATCGGAGTACGTTTCTCGGCCTGATGAAAAACATCATTGGTCGTTCCACGGTCTGATGTCTAACATAGGAAGTTTCTCGGCCTGATGTCTATTTTCGATGGTCGTTTATCTGCCTGATGGTAGTCTTCGAAGTACACTACTTATAGCTAACATAGAAGGAAGTTTGTGGACCTGGTGGCTAACATTAAAGGGCGTTTCTTGTCCTGACGTCTAACATCGGAAGACTCACGTTTTGATGTAAAACATCGGAGTACGTTTTGCGGCCCGGTGACAAACATCAGAGTACGTTCTGATGATTAACATCGAAGTATATTTCTCAGCCTAATTGCTAACATCGGAGCATGATTCCCGTCCTGATGGCTATCTTGAAGCTATGTTCTCAGATTGATTGCTATCATCGGAGGACTATCCTCGGCCTGATTGCTAACATCGATAGAATATTCTCGGCATGACTGCAAACGTCGAAGTTCTTTCCTAGGCATAATTGCTAACATCGAACTACGTTTCTCGGCTTGATGGCTAACATTGAATTAGCCATTAACGTTTCCCATTGCTAACAGCGTATAGTCTCCCGGTGTGATGGCTATCATCGAACTTCTTCCCTCGGCCTGATTGCTAACATCGAAAAAATATTCTCGGCGTGATGGCTAACATCGAATTTCATTCCGTCGATACATATTCTTCCCTGATTGTTCTGAACTTCAGCTGGCCGGTGTGTCTTCCTTTTCTCCCCTGTGTTTTTCGTAAACTCGGAGTGAACTGCGTGGCTTAGTACGGAATGAGTCCTGCAGTTGGCAGCTTGAACGCTTACTCGGACACGGTGATGAGATGCGTAGGGAAGAGAGTGAGATACGATACGCTCATTGTAGTAATCTGAAGCTGGTAGATACGGCGGCAAGCGAAGTAAGTGTGGCAGTCGCGGTTGCGATTTCTGCATCGTATTGATGCAGGGGCTATGCAAGATATTCTTCGCTTAAGAACTGGTGCAGATTATATTGCGGTAGCCGATCTGCCAAACACTCCCGCTGACTCTGGACCTTCTGTTAAGTAGTTGAGTTAGTAGTTGAGTTAGTTTTTCATCCCAGCCATTTCCCATCGTAATCCTCGTGTTGTCGGGAAATATATTTAAGTTGTCCTCATGCTCCTCCCCAGCGAAGATCTCGGTTCCATGTGGTTGAAGTCGGGTCCCCTAAGTAGTGGGGTTAGTAGAACCAAAAGTAGCACGAGCTGATTCCCGCAGCCAGGACTAATGCATTGTGTTTCGAAGCCTTGATCCGATCATATTTTCACGCTTACGGTAGCGGTAGCGCTCTTCATGTCGAAATCGTCATTGTAGCAGTAGTCATTGTTGATGTGGCCATCAAGATCGTGGAGTTACGCGCTTTTTCGTGGAGGAGAATATCCGCGTCGAGCAAAACGTTGATACGGCTGGGCGCATTGCAGGTGTCGACGAATCTATCCTAAACATTCTATGATTTCGTGAACCCTTGTTTGTTGCCTTTGCAACTTTTCTAACGCATAGGCGTTGACAACGGAGAATCTGCAAACACTACAGGCCTATCTGTCAGACGAAATACGTTGGTGCAATTTCACATACTTTAATTCACCCTCGAAAATTTTCCAAGCCCTCGGGTTCAACGGTACAGCAATATGCTACATTAAAATAACTCGATGTGTGTACTATAAGGTTAACAACATTGACTTCACCGCGAGCGGCATCCAACATTGTTTTGTTGCAAAACGGGCGAGTTTTATTAAAATTGCCGGCCTCTCTTCGTTGCCGTTGTCGTCTCCGCGGGGGTGCGGTAGGGGACTTTCTCGTTGCTCGTTTCATCGCCGACCTCCAGTCTTTGATTCTCCGGGCGATGTTCCGCGTCGTCCTTTCAACTATCGCGGATTGTTGTGGCCAGATTATCGTCTCCGCGGGGGTGCGGTAGGGGACTTTCTCGTTGCTCGTTTCATCGCCGACCTCCAGTCTTTGATTCTCCGGGCGATGTTCCGCGTCGTCCTTTCAACTATCGCGGATTGTTGTGGCCAGATTTCCTAATCATCTAGGATCTGCGGCAGTTGTTGCCATCTCACCGTGTGGTGGTAGATCCTATGGGGTCTGTACTTCGTGGCACACTTCTGGCCTGCCAGCTACTTCTCTGTCAGCTACTCACGACCGTCTCACGCCTTCTGGGACGGGAGTTCTCTCCATTGACAATGTAGCCGCGCGAGACTCGCTTCGTATCCGCTCCGGTCTCCGCTGTTCTGTCCGATTGCCGCTAGTGGTCTCTCCTGGTGCCAATTGTGTTTCGTGGATTACTTTACAGTTAGATTTTTGTGATGTTGGGTTACTCCCGCTGAACTGAAATGCAACCCGTGATGGAGCACGAGTGAGCCAAGACAACTCCGTCTATTTCCAAAAATCAGGTTATTATTCTGACATTTATATTGGGTGTATATCGGATATTAAGTTGGTAAGAACAGACAATGTGCCTCTATTTTTTTATTTGACATCCTTGTTTTCCGCAAGAACAGTCCCCCCGAGGGATATTATAGGGACCTTCTATCGTGGTCGATAATAAATTTCACCTTTATTTAAGCAGGTGGTACAATTCCCCCACGGATGATTACAGATGGTTTTCTGGACAATGAATCTTACAATATTAGACAGAGATGGCAACGCGTTCCCACGTTGTGTGGGCGCGGTAGGCACGTGTAAAATTCGATTTTACGAACCGAGATAGAGACCGCAGACTGGCGGCGATTACGTAAGTAATAAAATGTACAATGAGTCGGGGAATGAAATATATACAGTGTCGGTTACGTCGTGTCTTGAAGGGACGCAACTGAAATTGAAAGTAGAAAGTGTCGCGTAATAGAGCATGCGTAAGGGAGTAGAGAAAAACAAAAATAGATATATAAAAATTCGTAGAGAACAGAAAAAGCTAATAAAAAGTTGTAGGAAAATTCAAGAGGGAATTCACGAGAAGTTTTAAAAGTGCAAATATTGGAAGAGGAGGTGGCGTTTGAGTTCGATGGCGTCGGCGGACGGCACAAATCCCAAGAATAGTATCTATTTAAAAATAGTATCTATTTAAAAAAGCATCTAATAGGCCTTTAAGAACTTTCCACATGTAGAAATGATTATTACAGTGTAGTTTTGGCGGTCCAGTCACGAAGCTAATAAGCTGTAAACGCAGTAAAGTTAATTGAATTTAAGATAAAAAGAAAAAGAAGGGAAGGAGTTGAATTCCAGTTCCCATCGACATGAAGACACATGCGCTGACTCGAATTGCGTTTAGAGTGACTACGTAGTCAATGCAGATGCATATGTTCGTACTGATGGTATCGGTCAGGAATTCGTGTTCGCGCTAAAATATCGCGTGCGTTCTCGTGAAAGTCGTCTTGCGCGGCAGTTCTCAGCACGATACTGACGAATGGCTGAGGATATATTCAACGTACATACATCCCGAAACCACGCGATACCGTGAGCTTTCTCATCAGGACAGCGCATTCTTATTAATTGCGTAGTAATTTGTGTGGTGCAAGTGCTCAGGGCGCCCGCGATGCTGTCGACAAAAACGACATGACATTGTTAATGCGTCGGCAATGTGCTGATATTTGTTAATTTTTTTCCACCCTCGCTTATTGAAGTGCCTCGGAGTAACGAAGTTCGCTAATTCACTTTGATTAGGGTGCCACGGCAAGCCTCTTGAAAATGGCGCCAATTCCGAGAAACACGTGAAGGCCGCAGTAACATAGCACATGGGATAAGGTCCCCGACAGATATTTGCATCCGCCAGTATCTCCGGACATCGTCACCCGATGAACGCGCCCCGTTTAAGGTGAGCACTTCGAGGTCCCAACGACATTGCAAAACTCTCTACTATAGAATAAATCATCCACGCTGTGGGGTTCCGCAGCGACAAACGCGATGTTATCCGCGTACGCCATGGCCGTATCGCAATCTCCAGATATCTCATATGCAGCTTCCGATTCTGCGTTTACCAAGTGATCGATCACCAAATAGTACAGTATCGGGCTCAAATTGTCTTGCCGCGTACCAGACCGCATGGAGATGAAATCCGATATCCCTCGCGTGTTCGAACGCGGACCATAGAGCCAGTTCATGCAAAACATGACATCGACGATTCTTCCAGATACGGCGGCGTCAACGAGTGTGCGTTGGATGGTCTCGTAGGGGACCGACCATTTCTTCCTTCTTCCAATTGCGTGCGTTTTCCACTACTGTGGAAATTCATTATGTACTGGACTGAGACGGTCGATCACGGTCGTCCAGCGTATCAGCCAATCCTTCCAACATGGCGGCGAAGATCATGACCTCGACATCGCTCATCGCAATGTCTTCAGTTGCCCAGACCTTGACGAAGTTTCTTTTTCTGCACCAGCACAATATGACTGTCCTTCCAAATGCGAGGAATGTGCCCCAGTCGGAGTGTGATGTATGCAATATATAAAGCAGTTAATACCACTGTCTCCGTGTCCTCTTCCTAAGGTCTCCTAGGTATCGCTGTTGAGCACGAGAGATGAATTCTTCATTGGGAGATTTTATGTGTCCTAATCTAAAGTACACAATGCGGCTAAAACTATAGCTTCCGAGTTACCTCTCACTTATAGGTAATGCTTAGGAGATAAGTTCTTCTTCCTTTTGAGTTATCGGAGTCACGGGACAAAAATACCGCGGTTTGAGACAGAGAAAATAGACAATGACTTTTATTATCGCAAAGGTCGATAATACGCAATCTTGGACAATATCCTTGGAAAATTTGAAAACAAACTAAACATTTTTCAACACCTCTTCGACTTTGTACGCTTCCGTATGATCTAAAACAATTTCTCTATACGTGATGCTAACCTTGTCAATTCCTCATGCGAGACAGTTCTTTCTCGAATTGGAACATCGTCCCGGTTTTCTATATGTCTCGCATAAGACCAGCCGGCAAGTTTAGACATTTGCTTCCATTGTAACAGTAGCCACTGTCACGAATTTGACTGGAGACTGTTCAGACTCATTCCGCAATTTCAACTGTGTCCGTGATTTGTAGGAATTGGAAGTTTTTGCGCCCGTAGCGCATAAGATCGCGCAAAGATAGTTGTTACTGCTGGTGATGCCGCAACTACTACTGTCGCTGCAGTTGTTGCCGTTGCATCCGCAACGTCCACCTCGTAGCTAGGACTGCTTCCTGTGTCTGTATCAAGATTAGAGTACTCACCGATTGTCGACGCGCTTTCTCGGCGATACGCAACTTCGTTCAATGACGGCGCAGACAAGGTCCAGGCCATTTCATAAATGATGTTGGCGGTGTCTATGCTTTTGCTTCTTCGCTTTTCGCACCACGTGATCCTGCTGCGAATGGTGATGTTGACTAATTGATGGTCATGGTGGATTTTGTCAACGTCTGAACGCGGGTGTCACCATGCGCTCATTATCAGTCTCGCGGTGGAATCGTAAACGACAGACGAGGAGATTGGATTGCCACTTACCAATTTCGCGACAGTGGACATCGATAATATGACGGTCACGAAAGAATTGCATGAAGCATCAACGAGTGTTTTCCGCAGTGCCCTTCGTAAACACTTTTGTGCTGATTAACTGCAATTGAAAATGACAGCTCGGGACTCCCTATCACGAGAAATAGCTTGGAATTTTCACAAAGAGAATAAAATCTACGAAGAAAATTATAAAATAGGTTTGAATGAATTAGTAGGTAATGAATAGATCTGGCTCCCTGATGCGCGTTTCTCTAATAATTGAAATGAGCTACCGTATGTCGTGGATTACAGAAACTTGATAGTATAAAAATGCAATTGACTCAGAATTGGCCAGCGAGTAATATAAATGTGATAAAAAAAATAGAAAATTTAAAACAATTTTTATGGCGGTTACTAATAGCAAAATTAAAATGGAATTAGCAATTTGGAACTATTCCATTTTCTCTTTAAGCAGATCCATTCGGTTTCTGCACAATCGCGAGAAACGGAGTGCGACGTCAAAGTCAAAAAATTGAACAAAGACGAAAAGAAATAAATAATGACTACCATTCGATAATTTAATTAATTTATACGGCAAAATAAATAAATAAATAGATAGATAAAATAAATAACATAAAATAAATACGGTCAGTAATAAATAAAGAATCGTCAAATAAATAAAACATATTAAAATAAATTATATTACGAAAAGCAAATATATTTCCTGTCGCTAAACGGATAATTGAAATTTATAAAATATAAAATATGCTGGTCGGTGTCGTAAGGGTAGTTTGTGTAACTTCTCGAATTTCGGGAATACAGATTCTAAAATCACTCAAACTCTCCGCGCCCGCGAGCTGGCATTCCACCTACTTCAGCGCGTACGCGCTGAAGCCGATATATTCCTACGTCCACCGAAACCGCGTGAAGGAATGATGCAATTTTTGATGTTTTGTTAATTGAAATACCTCTGATACACTGTGACCTTCTTCAAGATCATCAGCCAATATAGTCATATATTGGGGCACTTGAACACTTCTAGGAAATTCCAAAATGACGGTGGCTAAGAGCATCGTTCGTTTTCAGCTGTATTTATCTAATTTCCAGCAGCGTCGCCGGAGTCCGTCCTAAAATGAAGAGACAAGATAAAATATTGAAATAGTATGACTTCGAGTTAACTAAAGGGCAATTAGTAATTAAATATATGAATACAATGAAATATAGTAGAATGTAACAGAATTAAATATAATTATACAGCGCGAAATAAATAACTAATTAATTTATTTATTTATTCATAACGTATTTGATAATCAATAAAGCAGAATAAAATTGTGTTGGCGGACGCTTGTTGAAATGTTTTACTTAGAATATATTATTTTACGCAGGGAAGTCCTGCGAATAGATAGCGAATGGTGTGACCAAGAGCCTATAACTAGCAAATGCCGTTTTTAATCAGCAAACATCGCCTTCAAACGGCAGGACTCCCCTTCCTCTTATAATACAAAACATATAAAGGACCTCTTATGAATTTAATAAAGATTTCTTAAATTGTCAACTGTCAATCAATGCGTTTTGCGTTATTAGTCGAACTCCCGGCTATAAACCTCGTACGATTTAACTATTTTTCTCCTTATAAATATACACAAGCCGTGCGTTAGTTCATAAAACGTTAGTTAATAAAAATTAATAGAAAATATAATTGCGTTTACGTACGTACTCATGAACTTGAATTATTAAAATCACGGCTTCTTGGGAAATGCAAAAGTGGTGACATACTTAAATTCTGCAATAAATGATTAATAATTAGCTTAGTGAAACTCAGACTTATATCTACTGCTATCCACGCACTGGCACAATAGAAATGTGTCGAAGTTAATACAAACAAAATTGGTAGAGAAACGAATGTACATTTATATTGTAGCAAGTATATCTCAAGGTATATTGGATGAAAAGATTAGAGTCACTGTATTACTACTGAATATGAACAGAACTGCCGATTGCATGGTACAGAATCGAATTGAAGTAAAATAGAATGGATTAGTTGACACTTGTTATATAATATAAATAGCTTAAAATCTCAAATTATGAAAAATTGTAATAATATACCATAAAATATATTAATCTAACAGACTTTTGTTTAGAAGAAATCTGTATTGAGTATAACAGAATAAAGGAGTGAACAAGTGCAATTATGTAGCTAAAACAATAATTTCGTATAAATACAAGTATGTATAAAACGCATATCAACGGATAAATTATAACAAATTGATTTGAATTGAAAACGATTATTCAGTGCAATAATACCGGTCTCTGTGAAGTTACGAGAGACGGGAAGGCGGCATTCAAGGGCGAGATCGTTATTTCACAAAAATAGATTCAGTAGTGACCTCACAAATGACCACACGTTGGACTTCGTGATTCAAAAGCGCTTACCTTTTTGGAATTGGAACTTTCCCCACTCTACATTATGTTATCGTGCGACCGCGTGAAACATAACACTTGGCACACAAACAAACGGTACATATACATATGTAATCGATATATGTGCTTGACATATTTAATCGATATATGTGCTTGACATATTTTCGCACGGTACATATGTAATCGATGTATGTGCTTGACATATTTTCGCAGTGACGCTCATTCAATTCCTGAAATATGCCACCCTTCTTAACTAACCCGTTTCAGTCCAGACTGTTAGTCAGTTATGAGGTCACTCTTGTAGTATCGAAAATATTATTAGGACGAGTGTAGTAATGTCTCTAGCAATTTTTACTTCTACAGATGGTCTGTTCATTGGAGATGCATGAACGAGAAAGTGATGTGAGTATTGATGTGATGTGAGAACCACAGTTTGGCATCAAGCCTTTTTCTTCTTTTGAAAGGAAGAAGCTCGTGCGAGTGGAAAACAGATTCAGGGACAGTCGTGAAAGAGCGTCGAAATGAGTCATTTACGTTGTATAAAAGAATTAATGTGTCGTTTGAGTTTATTGGAATAATTTGGTGTTTGTATTGTTTGTCTTGTGTTTATTAACTGTGGCTTTGTTTCCGTTTTCTTCGTATGTTGTTTAATATAATAAATATCAGTTAAATTATGTCACTATATTATTGTAGCTACAAACAGGTAGATCACAGGTCAAATGATATTGTATTGTTGTGCTAGTACATTCTACTTAAAATAGTACCACAAATTTCCACCGAATTAGATTTACTACGTCATTATGCTTTCGTCCACAAAATTCGTATCCCTTTTTAATGCATAATTACGCCTTAGTGATATGAATTTTCTAAAATAATAAAGGCATCGGCGTCCTTGTAAACGGGTTCCATCGTGGATCCTTTACACTAAATTTATATTAACTGCATCTTGGTCAATTGTAATATAAAGTAAAATAACGCAAAAGAAATACAGATATATAGCAGATAAATGAAATCTTTTAAAAGTTTTATAAAAGCGTATCAGTGGGTAGTAGAGTCAATAAAATATAACAGAGTAAATGAATAAAGCAATGAGTGGATAGACGAAGTAAATAAATCCAAGAGTAAAATCGATGAACAGCAGATATTGATTAAAGGAAATGTACTATGGTCAATTTGACAAAGTAAATTATAATAATATAAAAAAACAGCCGTGCAACGCGTATAATAGAATGTAACTGGACAAAATTGTGAATAAATAGATAAAGTAAATGTAGAATAGATTGAAATAAATAGACGCGTTATGAATTAAATGAAGATGAATTATTGTATAGTATCAAAAATGAAGATCGACTCTTTTATTTTATCCGCAGTGTAACGGCGGATAAACTAAAATAAAATAAATCGGTGGATGCGTCCTAAAATAAAATAAATATGATGTGTTATAGTAGAATACGACAGTCGATTTCTGACCAACCGGTGTAATAAATGGAAAATGTAATTTAATAAATAAATAGGTACAATAGTAAATAAACAGACGTGTAACGGAAATAAAATATAATAATTTAAATTAAAATCTAGTAGTTATAATAAAGTCAACTATAATTAGTGGCACATAGCCAGTCCCGTTCCAGGCTATACAAGAGCTAGCTTAAATTTTAACAATCAAAATAAAGAAAATACCGAGGTAAAGTCAGATTGACGATAAAGTTGTCCTGTACGCACAACTCTTAACAGTCGAATAAGTTGATTATGTGTCTGCCATTCCCTAACCCAGAACAAAGCGCTTAAAGTAAGACGGGATTGATAAATGAAACAGATATAAACTTGATAAATAAAACAGATAAAAAGTTAAATAGCTAAAATAACTTAAACAATCGCACAACAATTGATTAAAACTTGCAAAAGTGAATTAAAGTCTGATCCAGGCATTAATATCAAAATAAATTATGAAATTCGAACAGGAACCAACGTGTTAACAGTAACAAAACTATTGTGCCGGCACAACGTTATGAACATCAACAGAACGAGATCTATTAACCTGCCATTTGCTCGCCCAATCTCTTCTTCAAATCTATATTTTTCCCCCTTTATAGCAAAAGATATCGATGCTCTTCGAGATGGGATCCATTAACAAAGAAACATAGCGTCAATGCCACCGCGATGGAAATTATTGGCATGCCACTTCGTCGCAATTCTGTCCAACTAACTCACGATCTTTCTTCGAGAGCCCACAGAAAGAGCCCCCACCATACTTTCTTTTCTATACTGTATCCATGTATATTGCACGAGCCCCACATATCGCGCGAAACAAGGTAAATTTCAA
>NIPQ01034182.1:0-11761 GCA_002806875.1 Lepidotrigona ventralis hoosana
CCCCCGGAGAAATATATTTAGCAAAAATTTATGATATTTATTCTTCTAAAATTATAGAATCGGTTCATGAGAAAAGCTATCTTTATAAAGGCGCTATTAAATCGCGCAAGTGAATGGTTGATAAGAAAATTTCATTACAAGAACATACGCAGGCCGCTGACACAGTGCAGTTTTACAACTGCAGGAGAAAGCATCACAGTATAAAAGTATTAAATTATTTCCTTTGCATTTTCAAGTCACAAGTACAGATTTGAGAATTTCATTACAAGAACATACGCAGGCCGCTGACACAGTGCAGTTTTACAACTGCAGGAGAAAGCATCACAGTATAAAAGTATTAAATTATTTCCTTTGCATTTTCAAGTCACAAGTACAGATTTGAGAGAAAGGAAAATTCAATCCGCGTTACTTTGACGTGAATTTAGTGTATTCGTATTCGGTGACGAGTATTTATCCTAAATATATCAAGGCGTTCAAAAAACATGATTATTAGAAAAAATACATAGATGTCGATGAACAGAAGCTCTCTGAAACTGAAAACAAGATGGAAAAAGATGGTGACCTATTTGACACATCCGACGAATCCAAAGAAGAGAATATCTTGAACAAACGTAGACAGAAGAGAAGGTTGTATTGAGTTGCGAAAGTCAGAACGATGTAGAGGATCAATCTATCGAAATTGATACTGATATCAAACTGATTATTATCTAGGCAATTGTAAAAAATACTACGTCTTTTAACGATAGAAATAGATGTACGTAAAGTATTCGGTAGATTTAGTGTTGAAATGTACGTGTCATAATGATTTGGCGCCCGAGTATTCGTTAACCTCTTGCGCTGGCAAATGATTCGCGGACCATAACGAGTGACCAAACCGTACAATAATTCGTCGGTATGATTGATAGAAATTATTACTAAGAAGAAATGATAAATTTATTACTTGTTTCGTCTGGGTTATATTTAAATATATTTAAAACTGATAAAAAAATATCGCAATTTTGGGACAAAAATTCTCGACGCGCGTGGCACGTCATTCCAGCGCAAGAGATTAAAACGTTAATCGAAGAAGCTATCCCTAGCCATTAACCAGAGAGGTGAGTATCATCTCCGTGGAACCCGTGTGTCGAGAAACACACCGGAAACGGTGGAACGTTTCCGTAATCCGAAAGAATACTAATGGCCGGACTAGCGCCAGCCCGTTTACGCGCGACGAATTTTATTTACGATTCGCGAAATACGGCTGGCTCGGGAGAAACAAAACGGGTGGTCGCGCCCCGACCACGAAACCGTCTAATAAATACCGGCGTGCTCAGGCCGTATGAGCGATGGAAATTAATTAGGAGTTTAAATGGTAATTCAGAGCGCCGAAACGACGCCCCGACACACCCGTCTAACTGCTGCTTTGAAAACGCCAGCGTTGGCGGCGATGTTTTTCCTTTTCTTATCCTCTGCTCGTCTCCTCGAAGAAGATTCATCGATCGAAGAAGAATCCTCGAGAAGCGTGACGCGTTGCCCACCCCCGGGGTCATCGGCACGCTCTCCTCGTTCGCGGACCGCACCTCGTTTCTATTCGTCGCTTGAACGTCGCCTCTAACGTAACCGGCGTTCTAATTACGAATTTACCGAGGCAAGAAAGGTTAATTTGTAGAGCGAATTAAGCGGCGTCTTTTCTCGCGCCTCTTGGAAGAGACTCGGTTAAAGAACGCCGGGACCAACCGGCAGCGACGTAATTCACCGAGAGTTCTCCGTCGTACTTTACTCGAATCGGTTAACGAACGGGCACGAGCTAATTGCAAAAATCGCTGGCGAAAATTTATCTCGATCCACTCTTTCTCTCTCTCTTTCTCTCTCTCTCTTTCTCTCTCAACACCTTCGAATTGTCGTTTGTTCCCCCGTTTGTTTTCACAGTTTTATCGAAGTGCGCCACGTCCCATTCACACGGCGAGAATACACATACGTTCGTACGTGTGTAACGCGGAGCTCGATCGACGATGGACGAGCGAACTCGACGAAGTGTAACGATGATTTTCACGTCAGACCGATCGAGGCCTCGATTGTCCAGGCACGATGGAAAGATCTGGTTGTTGAAACGGGCGCGAGCTGTTTAAACGGGCACCGATTGAATCCCGCAGTTCAAATATTTTATACAAATAATCGCCACGTGTTTGTGATTCAGCTGGCCGTGCCTGAACAAGCAACTCTTTAAATATCGCCACCAGGTGTGAAATAACAATACACGAGCCACCCATCGAACGCAAGCCGCCGCCGTTTTAAAAAAAGGTGAATTAAAAATGCCTGGCGACCGTCGACAATTTTCCGTAAGCGGTGAACAGAAATTTTGGGGAACGTTAATTCCGCGCACGCAATTCCCAGTTAATCCGCAAACGTTTCAGTTAATGAACATAATCTGCAAACAGATTAAGCTGCAAGCGATCATTGCGAGAATGACATCGCTGGGTACCGTCAATATCCTTCGATATCTTTGATACTCTGTTCATCGATCGAACTTTTACCCGTGAGATCGCATCACACCAACTCGGCCGAGGAAAACTGCCTCTGTTTCACCAGCTTTGATCCGATTCGGTGCTCTACGGGAGACACGTGTCCATGCATGCATTAAACCTCGCCGGACGACGTTTTAAGCGCTTGCGGTAAACTCGTCGCTCCCAGGTAAGTACATATATCCTCTAGAAGTAATCTAGATTCGGCCACCAGGTGGTAAGCCTGTGTCCTTCGAAAAAGCGGCACGCGCGCGCGGCAACTTCCACCGCGAGCGCCCATCATCACCTATACGTCACCAGCCCTCGACCATTAATCACATTTTTCTCCCTGCCCTCCGTCGATCGATCAATTTTTCCACCCATGTGCTCTCCCAGTACCAAACTAATAACCGAACTTAGTAGCCAAGTATCCATGAACGTTTGTCGAGGGAAAAAAGGGAAAAAAAGAAAAGTAAAACCGCAAGGATGCAACGATCATAATTTCGCGAGCATGTTGTCGCTTGAACGTAGGTTTATGACCTGCGACTGCAGATTGGAGATTGTTATCTGTCTGAGGGAGAGACTTTTAGCTTCAGATCGTCGTGGGAAAAATTATGGACGACGCCATAGCATTAATCTTTCAAACCGGATGACTCGAGAACGAGCGGTAAAATGTGATGGAAGACAGTAGAAATTCAGAATGTTATATTAGTTAATAATTAATTTTTAGTTAATAATTAATAATTAGATTGCACAGACTGAAATTTTAGCAATACTTGTACTTGCTTGATTGTTAAATACTTGCAGTAACTCTGCGTCCTGCTTTGCTTGATTACAAGCTTCGTCAGATATGTTCGAATAAACAAAGTTCGCAAAAGACAAATAAAAGTACGAATATATATATAGACGACTGGAAAGAATTAATTTCGCGATCTATGTAGATCAGCCGGAAAGTTTAATCTCGTCGAGAGAGTTATCCAAGTTATTCACACAATCAAGCAAGAAAAGAGAAGAAAGGCAATTCTTGCAACGGATTGGCGCCACGCGATAACTCGTAGATCTCATTTCGAGAGTGGCATCAGGTACTCGCGTGCGAAACGTAAATAATACGAAGGCTCGGGAACTCGGTCGGCGGATACTTGGACGAGCCGCAATTTGCAAATTCAGAAACTCGTCCCGCTGCGGGATGACGAGGAGCTTACCTGAAAGTGTAACGCTCGCACGTCGACGATTGGATCTCCCACGAAATCCGCCACCGGCGAGTCTCTCTTCCTCTCTCTCTCTCTCTCTCTCTCTCTCTCTCTCTCTAGCAAAGTTCGTATGCAACGACTGCGGCGGGTTCTTCGTCCCCTGTAACACAAAAACGACTGTTGCGTGGGTCGATAAAAGATATCGTGGGCCATCGCGGCGAAAGTAGCTTGGCCCTTAACAGCGATAAAACGACGGGAAACGATGATAATTGGAGCGCAGTCTGGTAATCGCATTACGAAATCGGGAAGTTCGCCATCGAACGCGGCGACTAGGAAGCTTCCTCGCCGCCTGCTCGATTAATTGAAATTTTATAAGCATTTCGGGCTCGCGCGAGTAAGCGAGCTTCAATTAGAATCGAAAGTCCATTAAAACGGTTGGTCATCGGTGAAACGAGCGAAAAAAGGGGGGAGGGGCGAAAAAAAATACATGCAGTTGGAAATAAAACGATGGAAAACAAAAGAGAGAGAGAGAGAGAAAGAGAGAGAGAGAGAGGAGAGTAGGGACGTTAGTGAATGAGAAAAATGATAAAAAGAATAACAACAACGATAACAGAACGAGAGAGAGAAAGAGAAAGAGAGAGAGAGAAATGGAAAGCACCGGGGTACTACGCCGTTCATTTAGGAACGAGCTTTCGATCGTGGGCAACGCGACAACGTTTCGTGACAATACGCGAAAGAGCGAAAGAGACGAATTAATTGCATTTCCGTAGCAGTCGCGGCGACTGCCATGGCAAAATCTGGCGATATTGCGCGTGGCATTGATCCACTAATAAACGAAACAATGTTACCACCGTGGGACACGGGTGAAATGAGTTTTCGCGGTATAAAACGCGCGTCCTGATTGCCCGTGCAGTATGCGTATTGAAATAACTTCAAGCGTCGCGTAAATAGAGCTATTAACTTCGTTAGGATTGCCGGTGAAAAGAGCGCGACGTGCAATACATACGCGTGTGTGTGTGTGTGTGTATGTGTGTGTACAAGTGACGACAAAAATAAAATACAAATCATTGCGAAGGGAAAGAAAAATGGACACGCGAGTCACATTAACGGAGGGACTTCATTTTCTTTTTCATTTTCGTCCCTCTCAGGATGGTTTCTCTTCTTCTTCTTTTTTTCC
Source organism: Lepidotrigona ventralis hoosana (assembly GCA_002806875.1). Classification (NCBI taxonomy): domain Eukaryota; kingdom Metazoa; phylum Arthropoda; class Insecta; order Hymenoptera; family Apidae; genus Lepidotrigona; species Lepidotrigona ventralis. The sequence continues at coordinate 4,848 of NIPQ01034182.1, forward strand.
CACCTGTGCTACCAACAAGTATAAATATTGAACCGGTGTCGTTGGCTTTCTTTCTTAATTAGCCGTCGCGGTATCTTCTTCCCCCGAGGGACCGATGGGTATTTTACGACCGAGTCCGGTAACCGAGACCGTTTCGAACGCAAACAAGCTATCTATCGTGATTCGAGATTTTCAAACTACCCACTCGATTCTCTCTCTCTCTCTCTCTCTCACTTTCGTAAACGTCTCAGCCACCCGACGCTGGTTCGATCGAGTTTGCGATACTAGAGTAAAGTAGAGTAAAGAGTAATATTCCTGCTGGAAGTTAACGTTAGAATACCGTAAATCACCGAGGGCCCGTCGTATTTCACCATCGTTGGATTACAGTAAAGTATCACTCGTTCGATTCGATTCTATGACTCGGGTTTGTGCAAACCCGGTCGTAAAACCTGGGCAATTAAACCGACCGATCCGACAACGGATCATTCAAGCAGTTCAGCGTGTTTGAAAGAGGTAACTGATCGTTATCGATCAGACTCTAAGCAGGCGGTTACATCGTACCGAGGAAAACGGCGAAGAAAATGGAAACAGATCGTTTCCCCGATCGGTGGTCCGTCGGGTTAAGGGTTGGACACGGCAATTCGTTCTAGATCACGGTGGTAGGAACGAGGCGCGACAGCCAGCTCGGGGAAAACAAGCCGAGAGAGCGAGCCGGTTGAGCGTGTCGGTAGTGGACAAGGGCTAACCAGACGATTTATCGTGCATCAAAACCGATTAGCGATCTTAATCCGCTCCTCCCGGGTCCCGAATCGCGGAAACAGCGTTGAGAAAGGAGTCGCATCGTTAATCAACCGGTCTGGGAGCATCAGTGGCTCTCAGCGTCTATTCGTCTCCTCCGCACAGTAAACGAAACGGTTTGTATCTTTCATTCCGGCGAACCGGTGAACGGTTTATCAAGCCGCTCGTCGCCGGAAGCACTCCTGGAACTTCTTTACCGCGCGTTATTAACCATAAAAGCCCCCCCTTCCTCTCAGAAGCGGGGAACGCGCGATCAAACGCTGCCGACCGACCGATGGCGTGATTCATTCGTGTTAATTAGGAGATGGTTTTTGCTCGCGAGTCGCGCGACTCACCCCACCAGAGATTTACTCTATCCGCTCGTCTAATCCAAAGCAACTGTTCGTTCCCTGCCTTCTCTCCTTCACGGTGTACGCTCGGACGTACAATCGAGTTTTTGCCCGTGTAAGAGGCAACCTGTTGAAAGAAGCCGCGCGAAAATTCATCTTCGTGCGCGGACTGCCTTCACGCTCGCGCCTCCGGAGTAATTGCTTCGACGAATTCGGACAACAACCATTCTCTCTCTCTCTCTCTCTCTCTCTCAAGACGCGAGAGTTGCCGTCGGTTCCCGTTGTAACGCGTGGACAAACGCGGCCAACAACACGGAACGTCGTCGGTGCCTCTCGTACCGCAGCGCCGGCCACCTGAATAGTACACCGGCGAAGATCTTGGCAATGATAGAGCGGAGGTAAGCGGACGAGTTACGGCCCGCGTTTGCGATCGTAATTGTACTGTTACGTAGATACCGCTCGTTGACTCGAGCCGTGCGACGAAAACCAACCGAGTGAGATTGCTCTCGGATATACCACCTGTATACCTGTACTGGTTCTCGACGACACCTAATCGAGAAGCGTTCAAACGGACACCTCGAAAATTGCTCGAAACACTCCACCGATTTACTCGAAATACAGAAACCCATTACTCCGAATTAATTAATCCATAATAATACGCGTAATATAATCTTTCTTTAAGAATTGAAGACGTTTCTCTCTCTCTCTCTCTCTCTGTTTCTGTTTGATTTGATTTCTCTCGGCAACGTATGTAGAATCCGTTCGCGCGGTGCGCGTCGTCAATTAGCAAGCCGGACAAACGTGGTACAAAACGGATGAAATGTATCAAGAGACGCGTTAATATGCACGAAAGGTAGGAAATGTGTAAATTTCTGAAAATCCCGCAACGACAGGCGCGGTCGGTACGTTCGTAATAAATCACGAGAGGTCATAATTGCGTCGGGTTCTGAATAACCGCGTCCTCCGGCCGCCTTTTGTCGAGGGGAACGCGCGTCGCATGAGAATAATCGTCGCCGAGGCGGGACAGTGACGCTATAATAGACGAAGCTAAACGCCTCTTCCACGATTCTCTGCGGAAGCTTTAACAAGACACATTTGCTCTCTCGCCTTCTCAAACACGCACGCGACATCGGCCGCGACCTCCTCGCCCGGACCAGCGCCGTGCGAGAGATTCCTATTTAAAAATATCGTCTGCTCGACGATTTGAACAGCGTGTCTTCGCCAATTCTCGAGACACTCGGCGTTCCACGCTTCTAAAAGACCGAAATTCCAGGTGAATAGTCGGAGAACCCGGGAACGATCGACGCGAGAATACTCTCGACGCTGTCTCGTAAATACCGGCGCGACACGCGCTCGTTACGCGTTCCTCGCCGCCTTTTCGGAAGTTCATCGCCTAGCTGTCGGAATCCATCTTTTGTCGCCCCGGTTACGGCCCCATCTCCAAACCAGAACCAACTTCGACGCTGCGACACGCGTCGACGGAAACGCTGAGGGCCTCGATAACGTCTTCGAGGGATGAACGAACGAACGAAGGAAGCTGGTTGCTTGAAGGAGGCTGGAAGCGTAAAGCACGAAAGGAGGATTCCGTGCAATCAAACTTTGGCCACCTTTGAGTTTTTTTAGGGAAACTCGCGAGTCCTTGGGAACTGGTCGGTAGGTTAAAATCTCGCTGGCACGCGATGGAAGTTACGCGAAAGTTTGAATCGGTACAGTAAAGATACGATAATCGGTCTAACTTTTTAAGGTTCCTCGGCTGTTACAACCGTGTCGGATTGCTCGGGATCGTTTTAATAAGACGAACGATTCAAGTGGATCCTCGGACTGTAAAGTGGAGGCTCCTGACGTTACTCGTCGACTGTTACTTTGAATTTCTTACATCTTTGCAGTCGTTGTAACTTGTATAAGTGAATTTTAATTGATATCAACCCTTTGCATCCATTCACGTATTGGAATGATCATACACTAAAAATACGTAATATACCTTAGCCATCAAGATGAGCTTTCCCGATTTCTTACTCGACAGTGAAATATTTAAGACGATTAAAAATTATTACAACAAAGAATCTTTTTTAATCTATCGCAATTCGGAAAAAATCGGCTATTAGGTACAACTGTTAATCTCTTAAGAATTTAAGGTTATATTTGAAAAATTAGGTTAACTTAAATTAAGTTGAGTCTGAAAAATTAAAGTTTGTTTAAAATAAACATTCTAAGCGCTTGTCAAAATATCACCAGGAAATTGATACAAGATTCTACGGATTTATGGACTCAGAAAATGATTCGATCAATGTGTACACTTTTGGCGTGGGGTCCCGTTTCAGTGGTGGAGCGGCGGAAGGATTAAATACAATTTGCAATATTTGTCTATCGGTCGTTCAAAAGGCACATTTGTCTAAATATTATTGTCTACATATTTGTCGATATTATTTGTCCATATATTTGTCAAAGTAATCATGCTATTCTTAGAATTTATGTTATATATGTTATATATGTTATGTTATGTTATATATGTCTTAGAATAATGTTATCCTATGATAAATAAATTTGTGAGATTGAATGTTAGTTCCAGCGAAACTAGGGAATTGACGGGAAACTGCTACCGTCTTTTCCTTTAACTTTAAACCTTTAAAAATGAAGTTTCAATATCGAAGACGAGCAGATACAACATAACAAAAGTGAGCTGTGTTCCAGCATTCTTGGCCGAGACTATCGTCTTTTTCGCCCGCCTTCAAAATACTTCGAATGTAGTTTTGCCTCTCGCAACAATGCGGAATTCCAAAAATGCCTGGAACATCGGTTTGCGTTCAGAGGAACGGAATTCTTTAAGCAACAAGTTGAAAAAACTATCGGGAAGCGATGTTGCGAATAACACCGAAGAACTGTATATATAACTCGCCACTATATAGTTACTCGTGAAACACTCAGCATCGAACGATCGTCAACCTCCGTAAGTGTTCGTTGGTAGGCCGGATGTGAAGATCGGAAAAAGTAGCTGTCGTAGCTTTCGGGGAAACGCGGAAAGGAAGGGTGGGTCTAAAATTATCTTCGTCCCTGCCACGAACAGCCGATTTTCGACGAACCATTCATTCTTTTCCTGCCACAGCTTCCGGACCTCTCTCCTCTGCCTCTCGCGATTCTCGTCGCAAGCGTTGTCACACACGGCGCAGCGAGATTGTCTCACACTTCTCACGCGTCCAATCGTCTTAACGCCGAGAGGCTGTTAATAACTCTCGAGCATTTAATTCACGCAAGGCTGAACAAACGGTTCGATAACACGAAAATTCCTATCGCTCTTCGCACCGAGTTGCCAGCGGATTCCTCCGATCGAAGGAATTCCCCAGGCATGCCTAGACGTCTAACGAATCTTCCCTGGCACGAAGGAGGCTGTACGCTCGATCGAGAAACGTCACGCGGACACGCGGCGCTGGTAAACATCCGTTTTGACGGATGACTCCGTCTTATTGGAGTTTCACGGTTCGCGTGAAATCTGGCCCTTCGTCTCGTAACCTTCTCCTCATTCGCGACGATCGACTCCTTCGCGAACGCCAAGTGAATTTAAACGATCTCGCGAGAACGAGCTTCAGCGGGCGTTCTGCTTTCAAATACAGACGAAGATCTTTCACCGCGAGTCTACGAACGAGATTCGAACTGGCTCTTTCGAATTCGCGAAAAGTATCGCGTCGACGAACGTCGTCGCGGATGCGTTCTTTGAATCCGCAGTGTCTAGTATTTTTGCCGAACGCGAGTAATTAACCGGAAGAAGGAGAAGTAGCAAGGTACTGGAAAGCGTGCATCAAAGAGCCGGAGGATCGCTTAAAATCGCGCGAAACCAACGGCCGCCACACACAGAGGAGGGGAAAAAGAGTAGGACGCTGCTCGCGGTAACGAATTCCTCCGCTCCGGGATATTTTCGTCGGCGCGTAGTCCGTGTCGTTTGTCGGACGATAAACTTTGTCCCTCCTTTCTTGCTCCTGCTCGTCCTCCTCTCGTCTGCGCTCCTCTTCTTCTCTTTTTTTTTTTTCTTTTCCTTCTGGCCGGTACGGTGCACTTGGTATTCCGCCTTCGCGTTACTCTCGCGAGAGAGGATAGGGCGTTTTAATGCATCTGCCAGAAATTTCGGACTGCCAGCCGGAAAGAGGAGCGTGGCGGTTAGAAGGCGTGATTAAATTCGTCGGTATTCGGGATGATCTCTCTGAACCTGAATTACCGGAGTGGATATCCGGGGATCGCGTTGACTTTGAGACGTTGGACATCGTTCTTATAATTGCTTAGAAGATTAACCTCCTGGGCGAGACTTGTCTCTTGGCAAAACTGCTGTGTATATGAGAAAAAAAGTGTACCATTGAAATTTATATCCAGCGTAGTGCTACGTAATTACGTTAAAATAAACTTTGAACGAATTAAAGAAATTGAGGGAGAAAATGAACGAATTAAATTCAGAATAAACAATACAGTAAATATAAATATTGAGACTAAACGAACAAAATTAAAGTTTGCTTCGTAAAGGATTTGAAGAATCATAACAACGCGTAACAGTGTGCACAGCTCTCTCCGACCGAGAAACAAGTTCAAAAATGATAATAATCATGAGTCGAACGATGGAAAAAAAAAAATCACGTCAACGTAGCACTTTTGAAATGGATTGTCCCCCTTTGGTTATGAGATCCAATCGATCACTAGGTCAAAAAATTATCTTCGACTTTAACGAATGACACCCTGTCAATGAATTGACGTATTTCAACAGAGAGGGAATTAAACATCGTGGATTCGTCGGCTTCGCGAAAATCCTGAAATTCGGGTTAACGTGGCATTCGACCGTTTATTTATTTGTTCCGTAGAAGAGAAATTTCTCTCTCTCTCTCTCTTTTCGATCGCTGATCTGTCGCATCCGTTTACCGATACTTCTCGCGCTGCTTTGCGCCCGAAGTGGATCCCGGTCCGCTGATAAATTTCAACGCGTCGCACCGTGCAGCCGTTCCATTTTCAAATTATTTTTACATCGTAATCCTTTTAAATCGCGACACAGTTTCAATTTTAAAAAATACAACGAACCCCGTCAAGGATTATCGATATCGCGTACAGCCCCGGTGTACGTCGGTCTATTTCGCCCTATAAAAAACGCAAGGGCAGTTTCGCTGTTTTTCCCTGCCGTTGATATATCCCGCCACGCTGGAAATAGGTTAATCGATCGCGTTGCTCGCCGATTGCGTATAATGGAGCGAGGTTTTCACATAATGGCCCCGGCTCGGTCGACAGACAAATCGACGATTCACGTTACCGACATATGCGACGACGACGTAAAAGACGGACGCATTAAAACAGCGAGCCGGTCGATCGCTGTTCGCCTCTTGCACGGTGCTTATTTCCTGCTTTTCGTCGCCGGTCACTAAAAAAAAAATCACACGTCGCGAGTTCTTACATGTTTCGTGCGTGAAGTTAAAAAGAACGAGAGACGCGCCGAGGAATTTGTCACGTCAGCGGCAATAAAACGCTTCGCCTCGCGACGCGTTTCTCAAATCGTAATCGCGAAATGGCGGGCGCCCGACCGACCAGCACGACGCGCGATTTCAACGAAGTTGGAGCCGCGAGCCGCGTGCGCGTGAGAGGAAACGGGCANAAGTTGGAGCCGCGAGCCGCGTGCGCGTGAGAGGAAACGGGCAAGAAACTCTACGGATTCCGCATGCTCGTTTTTGACAAGCGTCGTCGCTCTTTGAAAGACCGCGCGAGCGATTCCCACAGGAGCGAAGTCTGAAACTATTAGCTCGGTCCGCGGTGATCGTCCGTTTAATCTTGAGAAGATACGTTTCC
>NIPQ01034187.1:0-11857 GCA_002806875.1 Lepidotrigona ventralis hoosana
TCATTACGAAGGTACGTATTACGAAAACCATTTTTCTTTATTGTTTAATCCGTCTTTTTAATATTAACTAGAATTTAATTTCAAGATAAATTGCCATAAATTCGAAGACTGATGTCTATAAATGATTTTTTTCATAACAAATTCTATTATAAAAATACTTGATTTAAATTTAAAATATCGTGATATGTTTTTGATTCACAAAACTATTGCACAAGTCAAGATAAACACGAATATTCGAATATTTTTTCTTTCTTTTTATTATTTTATTTAATCACTTTTAATATTTTTTATTCCAGTGAAATTGAAAAACAATATTATATAGGCACTGCATTATAATATTGTGTATTTGAGGATTCGGATTTAAAATTTTCCCGCGATGACGAATATGATCTTGAATGGTTATCGAGTATCTAATTGAAAATAATAATAATAAAGAAAAGGAATAAACCACATGGTTCACGTATTTTATACGCACAAATTGTATACATGCACAGATGTATCGCGTGATAAAACGTGGATACGAGCAGAATAAAACGCACCAGACGGAGGACAGAGAGTAACTGAGCGACCTTTGCCCCCGGTGATTTCATCCCTTATCGCCCCCACTCTGATTCCCGTGAACGAAATACTTTTACACGTTTGTATTATACCACTCTCATTGTCCTAAAGACGTAGATATTGAAATTGATGATCAAATTCAAATTCTTAAACAATTTCACATTTTTTTCATTTTTCCCTGGAATTTTTCCCTGGTAACGCTTTTCATACTAATAGAACAATTTCCCTAAGAATGCTTTCATTTTTAGTTTAATTTGATTTTCCTGAGAAAAGAAACAATTTTTGTCACGAGTTTATAACTCACAACTTCAAACGTTGAAGTTGACGAAGTTTCTAACAGTTTAACGATCAATGTGCAGAAAAAAGAGGATTTTTGCCAAATCAAAAGAAGAAAATTCAAGCAACGCTTTTCATCGTAACCAGACATTTTCAAATCTTACTCGAATAGAAGTGATCCTCGATCGACTACGCAAACCGAGAAAGAACGAAAGCTATAGTTAAATATAGGTATAGATACTAATGACATTTGTCGGGGCTGTTGACTCCGACTGATAGAGGTTTCAAAGTGTTTTCAGTTATGCGACGTCGCGTGAAATTATCCTGTATACGGCGGGAGATTCGGGGGATGTTTCGCGCTCATCAAGAAAACAATATAGCCGCACCCCGTGGCGAGCTTACCATCCCTTGCCTGTTAGAGTTTGCTATCCCCTCCCCTGACAATGTAGATGGCAAAGGAGAAGGGTGGTAGCGGTTACTGCGAGGCCGTAACCCGAGGGTGGCGGTACCACCACCTTTCCGCCGTCCTAAACACTCGATGGTTTATTCATGAGAGCTCTCTCACCACGATAACACTGATTCGTTTAATAAACGGCCGCTGCCGGGCGCGGAGTGTGCCCCCAAGAGCACCTACAACGTTATTCAAACGGACAATATATCTCGGAGGCTTACACTGCCAAGACTCTGCCTCTTCTCGCTTTTCGCCCGTCGTCGGCCAAAAGGTGAATCGCTTTTTTTTCTCTCTCTCTTTCGCCGCTGCCATATCATCTCTAGCTCCTGCTCTTTGCTCACTTCCGTGAAACCAGCTTCGAGATAAGTACTTACTTTTTGTTTTCCAGATCTGCCTCCGCGTCTTTCTTTTGCGCTTTCTATTTTTGCAAGTTCTCATATGATAGGAAGATTGAATACTTTGAAGCTCGTAAAGTTCAATCGGATCGATCGTTTGTTATCTAGGATTCAGAGAAATTATGGAGGAGACAGATTAAGGTAAAATAGAGTATTAATAATACGAATTATTATCAGAGCCTCTTTGTCGTTAAGTTGGAAGTTCGAGGTGGATAGAAACGAATGAAGAGAGGAACGAGGCTACTATTATCGTCTACCATATTTATTTTCCTGCCGGACCCTCCTTATCTCTAATAGATCGCGCCCTCGTTAAAGCCTAAGATAAGGTCGAAGTGTTCGCGAGTGGACTAGAATCTACCCTGGGGAACGGTTAGCCTCTTCCGGTCACTTTCAATCCGACCTGGACCCCTATTAACCTTCCCTAAGCTCCATGAATCGCGTGTCATTTGGATTTACTGCGAGAATTCTATCCGTAATGCTTACACCTACTTTTACGTGTTATAATAAATGATCCCGATATGTTAATTTCTAACTTTGGACTTAACAAGAAACATACAGATATTTATAATATAGTCTATTCATATTTTTACGAACACAATTGAAGATACAATCTGAACGAAGATTTGTCTTATCTATTTCTGTAGCAATAAATATCTTAACAAATTTTACATAGCAATCTCATACTTGTAAATCAAAATAACACTTTTTAATAATACGTTCATACAATAATGATCAATAATAAAATTTATTCGCTAAAGTCTTTGTCTTAAAATGTTATTTTTATGTATTATGATTCTGATTACTTACCATCAATTTTCTCCTCATTTTGCAACAAATCCGGCGTTTGTATACCGGTTGCCTGGAATCGAAGATAACCCAGGTGTCGGGCTAAAATTTTTCCACCAGGAATAGCTTGCCAATAATCGGACGATAATTTTAATAACTCTTTGCCAGTTGATGGAAATTTCATTGTACTAGGTGCTGGTTTTATAGAAAACGCGTTGCTGCACCATAAAATCCACGATGCGATGTGACTTGAGTTCCATTCCGACGGATCTAAATAACATAACATTTTCTAGAATCTTTGTCCATTTCATCGAGCAAAGCGAATCAAAATAATTACCAGACGGAACCATCACCGGTTCTGATTCCATATCGTCTCCTCCGATCTTCTTTTCAAGATACTCGATTCGCTTTCACATTTGTGTTGATTTGCAATCGATATCATAAGTTTCAAGCTTGCTCGCCAACATGTCGTCAACTTATTCATTTTTCTCTGGATTCACGTACCTATGCGTCATTTGTAAGTTGGACTCTTTATACATTTGATCCTGCAGATTTATATCCTGTGGTTAAAAACTGTTCTTTGAACGTGGAATTTTGTGTGTCATACGGAAATCATTCACTCGTCAATTTCGGTATAATCTTTCGTTTCGTCTTTGAGAAATTGTCCTGCGTTTTCGAGTATATAAGTACATATATCGATTATATGAATCGCTTGATATTCTTCAGGATTGATATCCTTCTTCGAAGTGTAGATAATACCTACTTTAAAACATGTCCTCTTAATCTAATCTTTAACTTGTCTATCCATTCTTCAACCTGATTTTTCGACTATTTCTATTTATTTTCCTTCAGATACGAATGCATATGTATGAGTATTTTTCTAAAAAAAAAAAAGTTGCACTCTATGTTTATTTCTTTCGTATTAAATTTAAGTTGTTCCACTTTTCAAGAGTGCTCCCAAATTATTCCCGTCCGAAAATAATCTCATGTATATGTAAGGTAGCAGGTAACTACTGTTGAAATTAGCGTGATTTCCACATCGGTCGATTCATGCGTTTCCTTGAAACGAGCCACATGCGTCATCAAGGCTCGTCGATTTCTCCGGTGAATCCTTATAGTACTACTGATGTTATTGCATGCTGTGGCAGTTCTGAACGAGAAACCGGATGAAAAGGACTATTCACCAGCCGGCGTATTTCCTCGGATACAGGACTTGGATAATTTGATCAACAGATCAAAAAACGTTCGAAGTGTTACTTAACATCAGTTCGCGAAAATATCGAAAGTTATCGATTTTGAAAAGTTTATTTTTCTTACAATAAGTTACGAAGGTATTAATTGCCGTGAAAAGGAATGTTTCGCTTCATATGTAAATTTATGAACTGTACCTTTCAATTCGACTCGTTGCTCTTAAAAATTCGAACGAATTCATTAAGAACTCGAATGTGCGTTTCTGCAAGAATGATTATATTGTAAATATGTCGATATGAAAATGTTTTTCGTTTCAAAAAAGTACGGAAAAGATTTCATTCTAATCTCTTCTTTAACATCTCGACGAATGTTACACAATATGATGAAACAATTTCAGTTGCCGTGAGTAAAATCAGAAACTGTTTGGAAATATTATATTTTGAATAGCTATCTTATCATTTATAGATTTAAAAGAACAAGCATGCTTATACATTACGATGTATATGTATGTATACATAAGTAGATGTAATTAATTCATTAGAAATGTTCTCTCTAATAAATTAACTGAATAATAAATAGTGATTTCAATCACGATCGGATCTTCTCTAAATTGACCCATTTCTAAAATAGTCTTTATTACATTATATAAAAAAAGAAAAAAAGAAAGATCTCTACTCTCAAGATGAAACAACACATCCGACACGAAAAAATTGATTTTTTCACACTGATTATTACTCGTATTCAACTTTTCACGTATGTGTACGCGCATAGATACGATCGATGTAGATTTGTCGTTGAATTTCACATGTTATATCGTCACGTTCCAGATGAACACTGTTATTGAATGGAGCTGATGTCGAAGGTCCGATTGGCGGAGTACGGATTCCCGGAACCAAGAAGGAGACCGGTCGGTTTCGGGGCGTACATCGCCAACCGCTGAATCACGTTCAATCGGCCATCTTTACCTATTTTTTCTTCCCTTTCTTCTTTTCATTTTGGACGACCAGACGAGTCAGCCTGACCGTTTGGAGATGTGACCTCTCGAGCAAGCTGTCTAACCCGTATTTTTTTTGTTCATCATGATTCAATATTCCATTTTGCAGTTTTGCGATTCTGATTGGCCCTGAAATGAAATGAACACGATGAATTTATTATGATGATTCGCAAAGCATTGAGCTGAGTAAACCGCTTCTGAAAGAACATTTGCTATTTGTTAAAGAAATAATCGAAGTTGATACATCAATTATCTCTTTTGTTATGAGGAATATTTTAGACATTAATACAGATAGAAATTATTGAAATGTGTCAAAAAATATAATGACGTTATTTCACAGAACTGAACAAATTAATTATATGTTTTTATGTAATATTGTGATGTAATTTCAAACCACATTTCATATAATAAAGAATCGTTATATCTTATCAAAATATTTAATTTGAATGAATATTATAATTACTAATAAATATGAAGAAGTATCATGAAACTACAAAAGTAGTTGTCTGTATCTTTTAAATGGATATATGCACATGCATATGTTATATTTTCATAAATTTAGTCAGCCAAATGTAAGAAAGCTGAGGTCTTCTGGTAAATTTAATCATGCCCATATTTTCTAATTTGTTCTAGTTTTTGTCCATGATTACTAATTTTCTTAGAATAAGGAGAGATCACATTTTACTCATCATTGAATTTTGTCCTTCTTTTCATCACCATTATCTCTCTTTATTTAAAATATTTTTAATTTTGTATTCTAAATTAATTCTTATTTTGCATTATTCTAGTCATTATTACATCGATTTCTCTTTACAATTCTTTTTATAGTATAATTTAACGAATTTTCAATACGGAATTAATATAAAATATCCAATGTGATATTTATAAAACATATAAATTATTATTACAATAAATTTGATCTTTTTCTGAATCTAAATGGAAATAATACAAAAATGATATATTTTGTTATAATGAATTAATATGTACATTAATTTAATAATTAATTTATAAACTATTAAGCGCGCGAAGGAAACCAAAGAAATTAATTAAATAAAAATTAATTTATTCGATTTTAAATATCTAATTATGTTATAGAATATATACATATTTCTTAAGTATTATTAATTGTAATATTCAGTGATATTCATTAAGTGATATTCAGTACAAATATGAATTATAAATTATTTTCGAATGAAATATATTTGAATATGTGCGCTGTTTAAATCAAAAAAGTGCAGTACAATCAATATTTAAGTAAAAATTTGAATGAATACAATGAATAGAAATGTATTACACTTTTCATATTAAAATTCATTTAATGTTTATTCAATATTAAAAAACATTGATATTTAATTACTGTTTTTAAATTAGGAGCTCATTTGAACAGCAGTATGAAACAGTAAACTACAAAGAACGCAAATCAGCTGTGAACTGTCAGATTTTTGTATTGTCACAAATTTATTCACATTTGTAATTTATTTGATTTAAAAATATTAAGGTAAGGAGTTTAATTATACAATTTCTACTTTTATCTTGTTGCATGAAAAATATAAATATGTTTTAATTTGAAAAATAATGGTGTACGCAAAAGTGAGGTTAGAAATGCTTGTTTTTGAATGAAATGATTTTGTAAATACAAGAAACAAGTGATGCACAATGTCTCCTGATCCTACACAAGAACCTGTTGAGGAATCATTAAATGTACCAAATTTACCTCTTGATAGAGGAATAAATGCATCAGATAGCGAAGATGATGATATAGGAATGGCAGGATATGTACCATTATCTCAGATTCCTGCAGATAGTGATCCAATGTTGTATGAAGATGAAGTATGTCTATTATAATATTAATAATATTTCATTTATATATAATAAGTATTTATATTACATTTATTTCTTTATTTCTTAGGATGATGAATGGATAACTAATGCAGGTGAATCTAATCAAACATTAAGATCCCCAATATTAGAGTCACAGAATGTATGTATTCTTTTAGATTTAAGGAAAAATGTAATTATATTTGGTTTTTAGTATTTTTAATAATTTTAATTTTTACACTCCCTATAGGATTCCATGTCGGAAACAATAGAAATTTGGTCATCGCCTCACAATCGGTCCAATATAGATATGGATGCAGATAAAATCAATCAAGTAAAATCTATGATGGCGTCTTTTACTTTACCAATTACAGCAATTCCAGAATGGGCAAAAGCTATATCAGAAGAACAATGGAAGGAACAACTTATTGGACGTATTAAAGAAATGCAAAATAGAGAAAAATAAATTTCAATATTTTAATTAATTCTTTTATATAAATTATGTATATAAATATTACAAATTAGAGTAATTCTTTTTCTCCTTTTTAAGCTATAAATTTGATGTTTGTTAATAAATATAAAATTTCAAAATAGTTAAATCTAGTGTATACATTTAATTGTATACAGTAGCTAAATCTGATATCGTGTAAATTATAACAAATAAAAATATTTATTTTATCTTAATTGGATTTTCGTCATACGTCTGTTTATATATTTTTCATATAAGACTATTTTGCATTTTATTATTGTCAATATACTTCACTTTATACAACCACTAAGTTTTTAATTTTTTATGATAAATGGTTATAATGGGTATGAATATATGATGTGATACTGTTCAACATTTGAAATCATGCTTCTGCCCAGTCATACACTGCAAAGAACACATTTGAATCATTGATGGATGTCGAATAAAGGTACAATGACACTTATAGTTCGAGATCTGCACTGATAGCGACAGCTTTTTTAGGATTTAATTTCATTCGTAAAGCGGCAACGTCATCTTCTATTCTTATCAATTTTCGGAATTTCTGGAAAGAAAATACCATATAAAAATTTTGCAGAACTAAAGATTTTTGAAAAGAAAATTGCTTTTAATTAATGTACCTCAGAAATAGTTCCAGGTGTTGTAAACCAGATATAAATCATATATCCAGGAATACATAACATCGAAGAAAGACCACAAAGCCACCCTAACACATGACTCCACCATGGATATTCATACGTAAGATATTTTACGGGAACGAATTTAATTATGTTGAAAGTGAAAACTCCCTGAATTAAAAATTTATTTTAATTAGACATTATCAAAAATGTATATTAAGAATTATAGGATAATTATTGTTTTACCACACAAATGGCAGGAGTAGTAAATGTCCAACATATTTTCCACCAGCAACATGGATAATAACCGATCATGTCGCGAATTCCATCGTAAAACCGATTTACACCGAATGCCCACGAGACAGAAATACATTCGAAGAACATTAAAAACAATAGGCAAAATCCACTAACAGCATACGAATCCAAGAGTTGAAAAACATACATTCCTCCCTAAAAAGAATTACAAGAATACCTTTTTCCGTGATCGATTTATATCTAATGATGAAATTTAAATTTTACCTACTTACCTCAGTAACACAAAAAAGACCGATAAGATACGAGATAAAGCATACAATTGCTATGAATAATTCTTTTCGTTTTCTAAGAAGACGCGGCCATTCATCGACCGCGGCTGTTATAAAGCCTTCA
The DNA here is from genome assembly GCA_002806875.1 of Lepidotrigona ventralis hoosana. Classification (NCBI taxonomy): domain Eukaryota; kingdom Metazoa; phylum Arthropoda; class Insecta; order Hymenoptera; family Apidae; genus Lepidotrigona; species Lepidotrigona ventralis. The sequence continues at coordinate 8,222 of NIPQ01034187.1, forward strand.
ACTGTACAAAACTACAAAACATAATGATCGATCATTTCATTTTCGTTTCGTTAAAAATATTGTTAATAATTACCTGACTATCTAATCCAATAAGGATAAGCATAAAAAAGAATAAACAAGACCAAATTGATGATCCTGGTAATTCAAGAACTGCGGAAGGATAAACCAAGAAAGCTAAACCTGGACCTAGTTAAAAAAAAAAAAAAATATTAATGAAAATTAGAAACATTTCGATTTAATATTAATAATTATAATTACCAGAGGCTGCTACATCCGCTACGGGTTTTTGTTGTTCATGAGCCATAAAACCAACCACAGAAAATATAACAATGCCACTAAGCATACTTGTACATGAATTCACTGTACAAACGATTAGTGCATCCCTGAAAAAAGTACCATCTTTTCGTGTTACAACAAACGCGATGATAAAACGTACGTTACTCACTTGTAAACATTATTATTAAATTTATTGTAACTTCCAAGCGCAACCAATGCACCTAGACCCAGTGCATAAGAAAAAAATATTTGCGTCACCGCATCGATCCATACCTATTAACATTTATTAAATTATTTACAGATTTATAGAATTCAAAAGAGGGAAAAGATAGGAAAGGAAATATATCTAATACCTCGGGATCACTGAGTTTTGAAAGATTTGGCGTTGCATAATATTTCAGACCTTCCATTGCTCCTGGTAAGGTCAATCCCCGTACCAATAAAACTGCTAATAATGCATATGGAAACAACGATGTAAAGTACACAACCTATATAAAAATTAACATTAATTACGTCACATCACCTTTATTTATAAATTATGAGTAATTATTGGAATCTTACTTTTCCAGTCCATTTCACGCCTTTCCAAATACAAAAATAACACATGATCCACACGACAGCTAATGTACCTGCTAGTTCCCATCTTATTGAACCTACGCTTTCTACACCATCGGAAATTTGAAGAGTACGCCTCCTTTTAAAAACAAAAACGATACGTCCAAATGCAGAAAAAAAATATATAATATTTTTTCTTGTATCATACAAACTCACTCCCAAAATTCTTTCACTGGATCTCTCAGCAGAGTATGACTTAAGTTACCAATCGAAGTAGAACATATCGTATCTTCGTCTTCGGGCCAACATAACGCTTCTAAACGTTCTGAAGAAGTGAGGCAGTAACGTGTATTCCAAGGATTGCCGCATGTTCTCCATGGCACATCTATATGCACGTAATTTAATTAATATTTAAAAAAAAATTTTATTTAACATGCAATCTTATTGATTATATTTTATTTTTATACCAATTCGTAAGGAAACCAAAAAGTAAAAAAGTGCCCATGCCAATATAATGATATAATATACATTCGTCCAACAGGAAAGTACGCAAGTAGCGTATCCAATGCCTGTTTTATAAAAAAGAATTTAATAAAGAATAATAATAAAGTAGTGATCAAATCAATTTTAAGGAAGTAATTATAGATATAGACCTTTGAAAATCGGAGCTATTTTAAAGACACCTAATCCTCCTATAGTCATCATCTGGCCCAATGATAACTCCATTAGGAACATGGGTACTCCGGCAAGTGCAAGAGCGATAAAATAAGGAACCATAAAAGCACCACCGCCATTTTTGTAGCAGAGGTAAGGAAATCGCCATAAGTTTCCTAATCCTATAGCCAATCCTACTACAGAAAGGATGAATTCGATCTTGAAACAAACAAAAAACAATTCGACGTTAATAATTAATTGTTAATCGTGTGTATGTGTGTATGTGTGTCTCATTCGTTACAAAGTTTTATTATTGTTACAATCTACATCAATGCTTTATGAAACTTCACCTTGCTGCTCCACGTTCCTCGATCCGGCAATGTTTTGATTTCTTTAAAAGCCGACGATTGCAAGCACTGAATTGCCTCGAAACGAAAATCTTGCTCTTTGCTGCCATTTGAAACTCTTATGGGTGGTTCAGCAAACAAAGCTTTTAATTCTTGAACAGGATTCGCAGGCCTACATGGCAGAGGACTAGTGGACCTATCTACCTTGGATACTTTAGAAGATCCGCTCGAAGGCATTATTTTCTGTCCGAAATACAAAGTAACTCGAATTCACCTCATCCTACTAATTCGTATTTTTAGTCTGTAAACAAAAATAAATTTAAAAAAATTTTTTTTCTCCGGTTCCTTAGATTTTATCGGGTTTATCTAAAATACCGGATATCTATATTTTACTGTTTCAGATCTTGGGTTCTGCTTTAAAACACTAAAGATTAATTTCTTGCATTGTGCTCAATTAAAAGCGAACGCGAACGCGAAACAAATTTTAATATATAATAAGTGAAAGATGATCATTTCTGAAGAACTATTCAGCAGTCGTCGTAGTTACGTGAGATACTTCTGCACAAGGGTCTTGATGATGATGGATGACAGACAACGAGCCACTTCCGGGAATCATGTTTGTCAAACGTTGTTCCCATCAGACAACCTTGTCCTATTTTAGATCAATCATCGGTGAAAGAAACGATGTCATCGAAGATCATCACGTGGAACAACGAACTATGCGATCGGCGAATACGTCTCGCCATAATAAAATCATCCAGATTTAAATTTTCAATTTATCATGTAGGAGGTAGAAAATTATTCATCGGCAATTTTGTCTCAAGTACTCAATCCGCGCTTGATAAATGTCCAGTTATAACTGGCAAACATATAAGAAGATTTGTCCAACTTTTAAGTGTAAACAAACTGCTGTATCGACGATCATTAACAAATTATTCATGGGTGCAATGTCCTTTTAATGATACCATCCTCGGTATAAAACAATTTACAACTTCTACACTTCAATTGTATAATAAGCTCAATTGTATAGTGACTTGAATGAATGAAGATAAATGAATCTTTAGGATATTTTCAGCCAATGTTACTATCATCCCCAACGATTATATTGATACACAAATAAAACAATAAACTTCATAAATTTACAACATAAACAAGGATAAAAAAAAATAATAAACGATATTGAGAAAAAATAAGAATTTCACACAGGCGTAAGTACATTAAAAAAATAATAATAATAATAATAATAAATTCGTTTATCTTTTTAAAGGAAAAATTTAAATTTCAGTCCTGCTGTTAATGTTTTCTGCTGAAATGTCTCTTATACATTTCTCAGAAGAGAAAACAATAAGAAGAAGAACCAAATGAGAAAAAAACTAAAAAAATTCATTCAGAAGCTTTTAATAGAAGAGCACATAACGTAATGTCATATTGACACAACATAATCATTGAGCAAGTAGCATATGACAGTCTATCGATGGTCATAATGACTGACAAGAAAAGATATTTCTCTATTTCAATACAGTTCAAACAATGTACGTACGTGCACAAATGTCATATTGACACAACATAATCATTGAGCAAGTAGCATATGACAGTCTATCGATGGTCATAATGACTGACAAGAAAAGATATTTCTCTATTTCAATACAGTTCAAACAATGTACGTACGTGCACAACTTCAAGGGTAGATATGAATTGCGGTTTCCACTGGACCGATATATCGATAATAGTCGGGAAATGTCGTTAGTGAAAAGAAACTGATGAAGCGTGTCGTATGTCGGCCCGTGTCGTCACGTTCACAAAT
>NIPQ01034198.1:0-11686 GCA_002806875.1 Lepidotrigona ventralis hoosana
GACTTTAACCTCTAGTATCACGTACCAGATTTACTACAATTTAAAAGAACTGTTCCCAAATTTGCAACCTTATTATTATGGATTAAAGGAAAAAATATATTTGCAGATATTTCTAACCTAATTGTTACAAATTAAATGGTTTGATATCCAACAACATTTAATAGTTCTCTGTTGAATACTTTAACCTCTAATATCACGTATCAGATTTATTACAATTTAAAAGAACTATTTTCAAATTTACAACCTAATTATTATGGATTAAAGGAAAAAAATATATTTGCAGACATTTCTAACCTAATTGTTATAAATTATAGAAAAATATATATATATATATATATTTGCAAATATTGTGTCAGCGTCGTGCAAGGGTGAAACCACCACCGTGAGCTAATGATTTCTGTTTTCAATTTCAAAGTCGACGGGAACCGCGACGTTGATTTCGATTGCTCATTTCAGTCTTCACCGCGGATCCGTGGTCATCCGTGCAGCGTGACACAGTCGGCCGGTGTGTGTTCCCGGTCTAATCGCGAGTATTGGCAATTTTACAGGCCGAGGATAACAGTTCGCCGAGCGATTCCAACATAACGCGTCCCGAAAATAAATAAATCGGCTTGATTGCGCGTATAATCGGTCTCGGTTTTGCGGTCGTTGGACGTTCATGCGACCGGCGGACTAGGACGGTTCATCAATTTCATAAATTGTCGCGTGATCAGCCGGCCAGGATCCGCAATAATCGAACTAGCTGCGGAGCAATTTTGTTTCCGTCGGCCGTATTGCGGTGACGTTAATTGGAAAGTAGAGGATCGGCCGATTAACTCTTTGCCAACCATAATCATTTCGCGTGTATTAATCGTCGCGTGTGCGCCCGCGTTCGAAATACTGCAAACAGCTCCTTCGAAATCTGTGATCTGCGGCAATTGAAACTCGGCCGAGCTTTTGGAAATTATAGTACTGCAAATGCCTCGAGACTCGAAATTCGAAGTTGGAAACTTCTAAAAATTGTCGTGTCAGAATTTTAAAGGCGTGAGAATTCCTATATATATTTTTCTTTCAGCTAATAATCAAATAATTAAAAGTATAATACATAATAATTAAAAGTATTATACATTGCGTGTTCTAAACTTTAAAGCTTTTAGAATTCTAGGTACTGATAGATTTCTTTTAAGCGCAAATTGAAAGTTTTGCCCGCGTTCGAAAATAGCTCCGTCGAATATGATCTGTAGCAATTGAAGCTGGACTGAGATCTTGGAAATTACAGCACTGAAAATTTCGATACCTCGAGATTCGAAATTCGAAATCGGAAGTTTACAAAATTGCCGTGTCAGAATTCTAAAAGGGACACAGTATTTTACGTTTCTTCCAGATAGCGATCAAGATTTTTGATGCTTTCCTTTTAATTACAGCCCGTAGTAATCAAAATTGAAAGTGCTAGACACTCCGAAACTTCAGAATCCTAAATTCCGATAGATCTCCGAAACCTCCGAGAACTTCAGAATTTTTAATTTCGATACTTTTTTTTAAAAAATTCCGATAGATTTCTTTTAAGCGTAAATCGAAAATTCCGTAAAGGATCAAATTCACGAAAACTCCATGGCGTGGGAACTCTGAATTTCAGTATTTTCCTTGGGACGGACCTGTAGCATGATCCGCGAAGGACGCGCGTGAATGTTCCAAAGCTGCAGAATTCAAATTTTCGTCGTGGAAAGCGTAAATTCTAAATTAGGAATGTCGAATGAACGGCTGAATGTTAATCGAGTGCGGCCTTCTCTTTGCAAAACCGCAATTGGTTTTTGCGCAAACTCGAACCGCGCTTTGTTTCTCGTTTCGGGCTGAACGTTATTATTTAAACGATTGAAGCGGCTGTAATCAAGCGCAACTGTTGTCGAAATGAAGTTTACGGAATAAAGGGACGAGCCTCGCGCGAATTCACGCGAGTTGACGAGCGGAAACGATCCGGCTCCGATGAAAAAAAAAAAAAGACTGATGGAATTGCTTTTGACCCGAAAACGTCTTCTCGTATTATTACCGGACCACTTTCACGGCGGCGATTCGCCGATGAAGTTCGCCGTCCGATGAAATTTATACAAGTTATGAAAGTCGAGCGTAATGTGGTAAACTGGCGGCGCGCGACTAGCATAAACGTGCCACCGGCATGATTTATGGCGGCCAACTTCCGCCCCTTAACTTGCACACCCTCTCCCTGCCCTACCGCGGAAGAAAGTATCGGCGACAGTCTTTAATTTACTAGCCAGTCATTCGACTTCTGGTTGCAGAAACTTCCCATCCGAAAGCTGAATAATACGAGCAGTGTTTAAAGGAAAGGGGAAAGAAAGAAAAGAACGAATGGTGATTTTAAAACTATCGCCGGATTGCCGCGAAATTCCGCCTTCTCCATGATTTTAGTGAAATTATGTTATCCATATTATATCACCCATACACCCATTAATTATATTATTATTATCCATAGGTAATGTCGTTTTCTGATACCGTGCAAAATTTTATTTCATTTAAATTATTGTCGCCAGATGGCAATGTTTATTAAATTTAAAAAAGATATTACTTGTGGGTACTCCTAATATATTCTCGATTAAAATATGCGCTTTCCAGTATTTATGCTTACAAAATTCTATCGTCAAGACGCTTGAAGACGATCAGAGGTTATTTCAAGATCTATTAGTCTATTATCCAAGTTAGTTCAAGATGATCTCGAGAACATGTTGAACTTACTTCGTGTCCACTTACTGTTCTGATCTAAGAATGAACGTATCTTCGAATTCAGTATTCATCGAATTTTCCTTAGAATAGTTTCAATCTCTTTGAGTGGCTGCTGAGATGCTTCGAATATTAAAATTAGTTCATTTATTATAGGCTCAAAGAGGATAACGCATTGCAATATATTGAATAAATGTACCAATATCCGTTTAAAGATAAATGCGTTCGTAATTTACTTGATAATTTTAGCACTCAGAGTGTTAAACGCCGATTAAATTTAATTCAAGATTAGTCGATTCAGGAAGATTACTTCCACAAATTCGTAGAAATATTAATAACTATTCTCAGAAGAGAAACATGTCTCGATATTTTACAGAGATGAAACGAAAAAAAAGAAAACATGCAACAAACTCGATACGATCGCGATCTAGATTTCATCTTAATTCGATTCCTAATAGAAAGAGGACGAAACCTTTACGATCTAGACGTAATCTAACCGTAGACATGTCAAGATAAACAGAGGAACATTATCGAGAAATTAATTCCCGTATGAAGCCGAAATTATCGATTGAAATCCAGTGGAACGTCATAATCGCGCGGCTGTCGAAAGTAATAGGAGCATTAACGGGCCGATTAGCAATGCGAATTTACTCGGGAACTGCAATTTGCTCGATTTAACGAACATCCCCGTAATTCCACTGTCGCGATTTAAAATTCAAAAGGCACGCTGGGCCGTTCGATATTGTACATATGCATTACCGGTTCGTTCTTTCATCAAAAGCGCACGAACCATCCCATTCACGCGACGGTGGTAATAAAAAATTTTCAAATCACTTGTTACCATAAACGCGATCGTTCATTCCCCGCACGATCCCGTCCGATCGAAATGAATGTTGTTTCGCTTCTTTCGAACAGTTGGGCATTATTTTTATTTTAAATAAGGCACGTTAAAAATGTTAAAACGTGACAGAATATGCGGAGCGAGAAAATCTCATTATTTGGAATTTCTTCTTGCGTGGCCTGAGAGCGAAAAAAAAATCAGACTTGGGACTGTTTGTCTGATCGCCCTTAATCTTAAGACGCAAAATACGAACATATGGTTGTATGTATGAAGACAAAGAAGGTAAGATTTAAGGGCAAGATTTTGGATATGTAAGAGAGTATCGAGTCGTGAAGATTTGCACCAGCGTGCAGATGTTGAGAGAGTTATGGAGAGAAATTTAATATTATTTAGTCGTCGCTGTATTTGGACTTGTTCAATTGTTCAGTTTAATACGTAAACTTTATACTATAAACTAGAGCTGGCTAACTGGCGGTCCTTGCCCCTACTTTCCTGATCGCTACCCCCTCCACTGCGTCGATCTTTCCACTTGCTTAGTGGAGAGAAATCAACAGAGTGAGAGAGTATGGCTCGTGCACAGCGAGGAAATTTCGATATAATGCTAACGACCAGGAAAGTAGGGCAAAAAGACCCGCAGGCTGCCAATTAGCTACCTCTGTTATAAACTATCCGGTTTGATGTTATCCTTTTTCCCACAAATATATGGCTGAAGTGTGCATTAATAAGGTAAGTAAAGTAGTAAAGTGACAGTTCGGAGAAAGTTCGAAAGCCAAGGAAAGATTTGAACTCTTCTCTTGTCAACTGTCCCTGAAAATTTCCACTTCAACGAAAACCATGTTTCCATTATTCAGCTAAAAGTTTCAAAGATGTTAAGTTCTCGCCAGGGTTTTCATCCCGGCGAGGCTCGAAAATTGAAAACTCTGCAAGTGACGTTTGTAGTTTAAAAAAATCATCGAATGTCGTCGAGAAGCTTTGAAAATCTCGATGAAAGGAGAGTGGGCAACTCGTCGGAGTGGTTGGTTATAAAATTTCGAGATTCGTAAAACGTCGCGCCACGAGACACGGCTTTTGATTATGTAACAGGAGAGAGAGGAAGCCTGAGGTTACGGTTAGCAACTGGAACAGGGAAATTAGTTCGATTCGGCTTTCCAAGAGCCGTTTTACATACGAGACGAGAAGTAAAAAAAAGTTAAGTGGATTTCGAAGGAGAGGCGGGGACGCGCGTTGGCAAGCGCACGGAAAGCGGAATACTGCGAAACGAAATCGCTGTCTACGAAGAAGTTTATATCGAACGGTTATAGAGTTAAGGAGGAATAAATTAAGCGTAGCCAACGCTAGAATTTCCAGTTTCTGGATCCCCTTCCCTACCCCCTCCTCCCTCCCCCTACGGCGTTTCTAATTTACTTTCGTAATTCCGTTCCAAATGGCCGTTTTAACGGCGTCTCCATTCTCGGTGAAACCGATCCCAAATATTTGTATTACATCCGTTTATCGATCCCCCTCCCCCTAGCGCTAGTAAATAGAAAAGTCAAATCAGTCGGATAATTGATATTAATCGCGAGAGGTTCGATCCGACGCGCGCCAATTGAGAAGTCACGTCGAGACGGAGAAATTTCCAGCTTGAAACGCGACCGCGAGCTGTTTCCTTTTTCTTCGCGGGATCGTAGGATGGCGTGGTGCTTCCGGTTTTCGGTCGGTTTCACGCGGCCGCGCGGCGTTCAACTTCCGCGGAACTTCGACGCCCGGTAATAAGATCGATATCTCGGCAAAAGCGCGACCTCCGGGCCAGGCGTGCATTATACGATCCATTAGACGAATCAAAAGACAACGGCGGAAGAAAAGGGGAGAGGAGGATGCACAGAAAGAGTGGAGCTTTCCATCCGTCCGTCGTTTCCACCATCAACTTCTCTTTCGCCGAGTGAAACTTGAACGGCCGCAAAAAGCATGCTCGTAAAAGACTATACGCGTGTATCGTGTTTACGTCGGGGATTCTGTTCTTTGACCGTGCTCACACAAAGACGAATTCGTGAAACGGGGCTGTGATGGCGCAGAATGGCTGATCAATGGATTCTTTGTGTTTCGTTATTTGCGTGTACGGCGTAAGGATTTTCCGAGAGTTAAGAAGTGGAGGTTTGCTTATATTAACGCGCTCGATGTTAACGAAACGAGTAATTTGACTGAATTCGATCAATTTAATTTGATTCAATTTAATCCCGATTTTGATTAATAAACGAAAATAATCGAGGTAACGCGATGAAGATTATTTTGTCATTAGTTTCGTTAGTAGTTATAATCGAGGAATCGAAAATCTCTGTAAAGTTTCTATATATTAGAAGTAGGAATTTATTTATAACGGAAAGAAAAACAAACTAGTAATTTAATTCTAGTTTTAATTAAATTAATTTTAATTTAATTGTAATTTTTATTATCATGTCAGTAGTTATAGTAATTGTGGGAACAAGGAATCTGAAACCTCTATAGAATATCTTTAATCACCAAGAGGTTTCAATGTACCTATTTCATATATCAAACGAAGCTCACCGCAGTATTTTTATAAAAGCGTTTAACAGGAAAATTGGCTGGAAACGCCTTTCATGATATCCCTGCGAGGTAACCGGTATTTCGCGATCCTCCTTTCGTTCATTAAGCGCCGCTTTATTAAAATATCGTCACTCGTTAGAAGCTCGCGATAATTTCGCAAGACAGAGAACGGGCGGTTTAAGGATTAATGAAGCTGCGCCAGAAAGTAGCTAAGGGGAGTGAAAGAAAGAGTAACGTTGAAAAATCCAAAAAAGAACAGAGAGAGAAACAGAGAGGTCGACGTTTCACGAAGAAAATACGGCACGCTCGAAGCAACGAAACCGTATCTCGTCTCGGCGGAAAAATGAAACTCGCAGCGCGGAGAAACTGGCAGCGAACGCAAAGAGAAAGACGCAGAGGAAAAGAAAAAGCGTGGCGGTTCCTGTCGAATTGTGATGTTGGCTTCGCACGTGAAGCCCACTTCCGTTGCTTCTCGAACTACCTCTTTCTCTCTCTCTCTCTCTCTCTTTCTTTCTTTCTTTTTTTTTTCTTTTCTTTTGAGAAGCGCGCTGATTGGATGGGTGCGGGTCGCTGCCACGTCTGCATCTTTCCGACTCGCGGATCGGCGAATTTGTCGCGTGACGGAATTGCCAGACTCGGCGACAACCGACGCAACCGGCGAAACCAAGCCAAAGAAACGAATCGAAATTCAATCCATTATGTTCCGTCGCCGCGGCTCGATTCAATCCGAGAACACGCTTGCACCAAACTCTGTTGTTTTTTGCCATTTCGATCCTCTAACTGGATGACGTCGTCTCTCGAAGCCTCTGCGACGAGCTCTAATTCTTTTAATCAGGACGATGTCGTTTAGCTCCTCGGATATTTGATTGTCCAGAGGGTTTCTCGAAGAAAAATACATTGCAACGATATATATATCTATCTATATATATATATATCGTCGATAAAAGTTGGTACAGCTAGAGTGTCGAATATTTAACTGGAAACTGGGACAATATGTTTTATTGTTGAATATATAAATGTTGCGAGAAGTATTTTGCAGTAGACATCGGAAAACTTTTAAATAGGTGCCATTTGTAACACGAATCATATCTTTTCGAGAAATGTTGTTACATTACAAAATGAGAATATATAAGATAAATAAATGTTCCTAAAAATGAAAGACAGAATTATATAAAATATAAAGATAAAAATTTTTTTGTCAAAGGATAACTTGTTTTACCTACAGAAAAGTCATATTAAATGGTTACGAATTTAATATGAATTACAACATTACCAAAAAGTTTCTCAATATAGCAAGTAATGAACACTGAATGCTATTCAATGAATAGTATTCGAATATAAAAAATAAATTTTTAATTAAATATTTTGAAATAACTTGTTTCCGTTCCTCCGAAACTTTTGTACAGACACTGTTCCTAAGTGTAACACTTTTTTTTATAAAAATTCCATAAAAACAGATATCTTCTTATACGAAATATATAAGTTCGAACAGAATTTTTTTTTTTTCGTTAATTTTTCGATCCCTGATTTGCATGCATAGTATGCCAATTTAACGGAACTAAACAACGGAATATGATAAATTGATATTAAATCTGAGTGATTGGATAATTACAAATAGGAAATAGAATTCATTTGAGAATTGAGAATAAAACGAAACGATACAGTCGGATACATCTTGATATTTAGCGATATCGAACAATCTGGAAACAGAATTAAACTGTTCTATCTTGATAATGTTAGTGCAGGTCTTAGGTCTCAATAGGGCGAAACTTTTCAACACACCTAAGAAGCATAATTCTATTAAATAATATAAAATTTGAGATCATTTATTTCATATGACTGCAAAAGTTCGACAAGTGTGGGAAAGAAATGAATAGATCAGAAGCCTGATTAGAAAACCGTTTTTTATTAAAAATTAAGGCCAAGCACAAACACACAGACAAGCGTCAAGATACAATTTTTCAATTTCTCTGTCGAAACACAATTTTTCCCCAATTTCATAGAAATGATTTTTCCAAGTTTCAAGAAATCAGTGCACTAACCGCTGATGCACTTTTAAGGAGAAAACGATGCATCCTTCTACGATCGAGAACGAAAAGAGCTGAACTACACAATCTGTCCTAATCACTATTTCATTGCATCCAATCTAACGCGAAGTTACATTATCTCCCGATTTGGGGACCGCGTTTGTTCGATCCACTCCGCACGCATTTCCAGTTCCAGCCATTTTCTTCGCCTCTGTAAGCTCTGCCACTCTACGTCTACCGTTCTATCGTTTCGATAAGGGGATTTCAACTTTTTTTAACTTCATTCTGCGGGACATGTAAGTCAACCGTGTCATCCGACCCTTTTTTCTTCATCTCATAATCTGCGATATTATTAGCCCAAGCTTAGAACAGCTTTCTTTCTAATAACAAGAGCACAAAGAGTTTCGAATTTCTTTCAGAATAAAAATTCAGAGAAATCGGAATTTAAATTAAATTTAAATGTGAAAACTTCGGGACTGCAAGAATATTTTTTTGGAGATTTTTTTGTTTTCTGCATTTTGAAGATGATTGCAAAAAAAAAAACAGAGACAAAAGATTTAAAACGAGGAAATCTTCCAGAGAAGAGATTTTCCTTATTATTGAAATTAAAATAAAAAAAAAATTCGAAATTCTAATAAAATTATCGGTTCGAGACACTCTAAATAGGCATTACGATTTCTTTGAAATACAATTTTCCCCAATTGCTTTTCACTAAGAATCAACGTACAATCGCAAAAAAACGACCAATTAATTCCGAAGACTTGAGAGCTGAGCAGTGTCCGATCGCGGGAATTCCAAAATCGTAACAAACGATTTTTATTCATGTATCGACAGACGCGTCACAGAATGAACGGAATGAAACGGACGGGTCTCGATCCGTCTTAATCACGACAGAGAAATTAGATTGCCCGTTGTTTGATTAATTACACCTCAATCTCGCTTCAGTGGCGAGGCGGATGAAGACGAGAATATTGGAGAACGAGAAGGAACGTTAGTCGACCAATCTATCTGGTGCTCGAAGACGCGTCTCTCTTTCTTTCCTTTTTCTTTCAGCGAGTAAGGAAGGTATAAGGTAGGATACATTTTTCGAGATAATTTCTCGTCAGAAGTCCCTAGAGAGGGACGTGCTCGTCGGCCCAGTCGAATAAGGTCGAGATCAGACGATGGTGAAATCGTGGACCATATAGACTTCGAGACGATTCACGGGGAGGCTTTCTTAGCGAGTGGAATGCTCTGCGAACTCGCGATTTATTCGACGCCACCTGACGAATATTTTATTAACCAATTAGAACGATTTACGAGCGGATGGAGAGAGAGAGAGAGAGAAATTCCAGGACGATAAGATTTTGCTGAATTCCGGCTGGGAATTTAGTGGATTATGAGGGAAACCCGGGTCCGGATAATTCGGATAGAATTTTGTAATTTTGTAATAAGGATGAAATATTCTTCTTACTCGACGCGGTTGAATAGCGATGTTAATTTACGCGGAGGAGCTCCTCGTAAAGGAACCTGTCACCATTCCGAGATACTAACATTCTGGAGATTTGCACGAGAAATGCAACGGTGCTTCTCGGATGAAAAGATATTCAAGATATTCAATTTAAACTGGCAAAGATCCGCCACATTTCACGTGTTGTTCTCGTGACAAGATTATAACGACAGAAGTATAACGAACTCTTGTCGCCAGGAAATCGTAAATGTACGAACTGATATCCATTATTTCCGTAATATTTCATTCCTTCTAATTTCATATTCTTAGCATTTCATTGAACTATTCTTGAAATAACATCATAATTGGCTCATAAGTGGCTCCTTGCTATTATTTAAATTACTTTAAGAACAAACAATAACTCCAAATGACCTAACTAATAGACTGACAGAATTAACTAATTAACACAGAATTCATTGGCACAGTGAAGTAAAATAAAATGTTCAATTTAGAATGGGAAAGATTCGCTACATTTTACGTGTCCTTTATTATAAGAGTATAACAGCAAAAGTATAATGCACTCTGGTTACCAGGAAATCGTAAATATAGAAACTGACATCCGTAATATTTCGTTTCTCGTAATATTATATTCTTAACAATCATATTCGTTTAAAATTATTTCATTTAACTACATGAAGAAGATCGCACAGCTGACAGCAGCTCCTTGCTATTATTCAAACTCTAAGAGCAAACAATAACTCCAAAATGAACTACTAACTAACTAATAGACCGACTAAGTAAATTAATTAACACGGTGAAATAAAATAACGGGCACGCAACGTCGAGGCGAGTTAATTTCTCGGAACTTGAACCGTGATAAAACAACATCGCAACAAACTTGCCGGGAACAGGTCGATTATTTTACAAAATTGTAATCTCCCGAGCAATCATTCCATCTTCGACGAGTGTATCGTCTCTCCTAACCTGAAAGAAGTTCAAGTAGCTCGGGATCAACTCTGGTCCAAGCTGGTCAAGAGACTAAGATAAACGTCGGTGCTGGAACTTTTAATGAGTGCGTAACAAAGTTATAGGAAAAGGAGTAACAAAATTATAGGAGAAAAGGAATAAAGAGCTGAGCAAAGGAAATCGTGAGAAGTTCGTATTCTCGGCTCTGTTTGCCTGAACTTTTATCTCCATCGACGCGTACACGAAGCTGGCCTGATTCGAACGCTCGATTACCGTTTCACTTTTAGGCACGTCCAGCTCGAATCCCGGAGGACTTCTCTCATCTCCGATACACAAAGGTGTATCGTTCGATTTCACCTGGCAACGTCTACCTATTCTTTCCTGTTCGACAGAAACGTCCGCCATAGTATACGTGCACGTTGATATACGATATGCGTGAAGTTAATTCAGAAACAAGGACAAGGTGTATATTACGTATGTATTGCTCGTGATATTGAAAGGATCGATAGAACACACACGCATACGCTAAAGACGAAGTAGCTTCGTCTCACGAAGCCCTTTGTAAATTTGCGAAGAACGTGATTTCTCTTGTGAAAGTCTAAAAGTGGGAAAGAAAGAACAGAAATTAAAAGGAATGTTTAATCTTTATAAAATGTTGAGCTACGGCGAAAGTATTGAAAGAGAGAGAGAGGATTTTTCATTTTCCAGCATTATCTAATATTTATGTCATTTCAAGTCTTACCTCGATTCTCTTAGTTCTAAAATATTTACAAAAATCGAGACTACGTGTATAAGTGCGCCTCTATATAAAACAAAGAAATCGTAAGTTTAAAGATTCGTATTAAATTTAAAAAAAAAAAAAAAGAAAGGAGAATCTGATCTGTGCCATTACTTTCGTCCGTTTCCCAAATAAGACAAGGAAGTAAAGATTTAAGACGCGGAGAATCTTCTGAAAAGTGGCGCTTAATCCGTCGAGAGCTTTTGAAAATAATTTATACAAGCTCGCGAGGTAGGGGAGAACCGGTAAGTATCCTTAAAAACACATGGAGAGCGAAGACAAAGTTTCATGTGATAATTCGACGCCGTTCCTTCCGCTCGAACACTCGAATCCCAGGTTGTTACCATATAAACGACGCGACGTATAAATAACCCGGTCTACCAATTTCTCAA
>NIPQ01034232.1:0-11730 GCA_002806875.1 Lepidotrigona ventralis hoosana
TGTGGTATATATATATATATATATATATATATATATATATATAGTATGGAATTGAAAGGTTTCGTATGCGAGATAAATATAAATAATTAATGCGATTTATGATGCATGCTATTAGTATGCGTAATTGCTGCATTGGATCTCTGATTCTAATTGACATACTTCTTTAGTTTCTTAGAATCTGCACCTTCTGCAGGTTCTGCACTGTAAAATTGAAAGGTTTGAAAAAGTCGTAACTTATTCGTTTTCAATCCTTTTTATTTTCTTTTTTTTAGTTTTTCACACATAATACTGAAAAAACCCATTAATTATATTTCCGAATAAAATAAAAAAAAAAAAAAATTAAAAAACATCTGTTTGTGAAAGTTATATTTGTTTAATATCATTCAGTCTATCAGTGGCCACCTTGTCTTTCAGTGGTCACCATATACATACACATATTCTCTCTCTCTCTCTCTCTTTCTTACACTTTCAAAATTAATTATTCCTATACGATCACACGCAATAGACGATCATGTGCAGCGTTGTTTTGCAATTGATCGTGTTACAAGCGGCTTGGTAATAATCAGTATGCCTGCTATACCATTAGTATGCCTGTATTTTTCAGTTTCTTACTGTGTTTCATAACTGTGTTTATGCTTTATCAACTATTAAAAAATTGAATCAAAGAATAGAAAATTCATGAAACTGTAGAAAGTTTATATAATACAATAAATAGCACAAACTTTCATTTATATATTTTACAAAAATCATTCGAATTTCCGAAAACGCAACATTGTCCAGAATCTACAAAAATACTTTAAACAATTATAAATTGTTCACTTTAACCATTCTAGAAATTTAGCTTTAACGTTACATCGATATCCCAGCAGTGTTGCGCAGTAATAAATTAATCATTTCTGTAATCAATTACTAAATGTAATCGTATTATCGTAATCACTTTTTCATTATTAAAGTAAATCAATAATCTTGATTAGCTTTTGTAGTCATTAATCAGCCAGCTAATTTTTAGATCAATTAGAAATTAAGTAATTAATTTCCATTTTATTACAATCTGTATACGAATCACAATGAATATTTATTATATTACATTGCATCCTTGAAAGGTTATATTTGCTAGTTTTATCGTACCTAATTTTATCGTTCTTAGTAAAATTGTTTATAACTATATTAATGTACTCAAATGCACAGTTTTGTAAAGTTTACGTGAAAGGAATTGTGATTCTATATTCTTTTGAAACGTTTTTTTTTTAATAAAAGTGAGATACAATAATAAAAAAGGTTGATCTTGAAAATTATGTTCAAGATCAATTTTGTACGAGTTTTTTTTTTATAATTAATTTTTGTTAATCTTATCAGCTTAAAATTGAGGTGAGAACGATGTAATAGAATGATGGAATAAATGGGAATGATGAAGTGAATGGTATAAATGACAAAAAGAGGATTTAAAAAATTTAATTAACGAAAAGAGCAATGAAAAAGATGACATATTCTGAAAAGATACTTCAACAGATTCAGAAATATTTACAGTACAAGAGGTAGTTATCAATATTTTAATTAATTATCGGATTACCTAAATTATTGAATAAATTTGATTTGTTGAATCAATAAAAATATAATTAATAAAAATATAATTTAGCAGTTCAGAAAGACTGGAAGAACTAAACGTGTAAAAAATGTGTATGTATTATTGTATGCTTATTAATGTGTATTATATTATTTTTATTTATTTAAATAAACAAGAAAAATTATATGTACCCGAAATATAGGTTACCTCGAAAATTTACCCGAAATAAATGTTACATTATTATAAATAAGTTTGGGTACATGTTATTTCGATACTGGATTCGAAATAAAATTATGATTTTTCCGATTTATCGTTTTATGGTTTTGAAAATATTTTCATGCGTTTTTATATATTCGAATATGAGAATTCGTAAGAGAAGAAAGAAAACATTATACAATATAACACGTATAATGTTGTTTTACTTTAAGTTCAAATAAAGAAACATAATTCTTTAATTTTACATGTACATAAAAAAAAAATCGATTACTTGGATCAGAAGTACATTCACAGACGAGGTATATAAATAGACAAAACATCTTGTACGATTTCGTGTCTCATGTTTTGAAATACCGACATAGTAAAAAATTATTGAGTTTTAGCGAATTCTACGCTTAAACAACAGTGAATTGGAGAACTACATCAAGTAAAACAATCGAAATTAATCAAGTAGAGAATGCGTCAAACATAATTTTTGAAATCCATTGCAGTGTTGTCAAATTTTGCACTGAAATATAAAGCTAGTAAATAACTGAAATCACTCTATCATTGTACATATGTGTCTATCCATGTAAACTATAATAATTAACCTAAAACACATAGTTATAGGTATAAATGATTTATATTGTACAAAATATTTTTAAAAAAAAGTCTTAACCAACTTCAATTAACTTAACAAATCTTCAATTATTTCAAGTTATTATTAATATTAAAATATTATTATACTTCCTCATTTATTTATATCATACATTTAAATTTATGTTAAATTTTTAATAATTTTGTTATAAATATGCAGCATACATGGGGTAAGACAAATAACATAAATTCTGTCATTCATTAGTTAAAAATTACGTTTAAAATTAAAATATTGTTGATGATTCGTGAAATTTTTCTATAAACTACCTATTATAATTTACCTATCAATATTATAATAGCAAAATGTTGTTATTTATTTAATAAATAATTCCATGAAAATTTAATGAAAAATACAAACAAATGGAATATATCTTTATATATCTCGCAAAATATACTAAAGGAATTACAAATGTGGTATAAGGAGACATATGTAAAGCATATTATATTTTTGCAGGTCGAGTGACTGAGAAAATTTTGAAATTAAATGAAGTGAAACATTATATTTTTCTTCATGGCACTATTCAGACGAATTCAATGATTGATGTATGATATCATTTATTGTTGAAAAATATCTAAAATTGCATTATAAATTAGTGTCCAAGTAACGTTATAATTATATAAATATCTAAAATTGCATTATAAATTAGTGTCCAAGTAACGTTATAATTATATAATTATATTATAACTAAATCTGAATTAAGCTAAATGGCTATAATATTTGTAATAGAAAAATATACAATAAACTTGTGATCCAGATTCACTGATTCAATTGTTGACTATTTTACAATTTCATAGAACTTTATTAAGCAAGCAAGAAAAGATCGAGCTTTTCTATATATCTTTTTCTATACTTTGGTACTTGATCGAAATTTGTACTTTGATCATTGACCGAACTTGAAGACGATTCATAGCGTGATGAATTCCCAACTACTTATTTAAAGAGATATAGATTTTAGATTTCTTATACAACGCACACTTACTGAAGTGCATTCTAACAATAAGAGGATTTTGTTTAATGCTGTTCTGTTCGTCAGGAAACGAAAATATAAAAAACATAATATTTTAAATTTAAAATCAGGAAAAGGATTTTTAATACACAATTATTTTAATAAATAATTCTTCTTAATTTCTTTTATTATTTTAAACAAAATTTCTTATTTCTTGAAATATATATGTATATATTCATTTATTTTTTTATAGAACAGTATAATAAATAAATAGTACAAATTTTCTTATTTTTAAAATTTTTTCTTTTTCAATTTGATCGTTTATCAAAGACTATTCGACTTTTATTGATTAAAAAATAATTCATTTTTCGCTGTGACCATTGACATAACCAAATTTTCTCAAAACCATATCACGAAACTTGAACAATTTTAAACAAAAGGAAATGAAAAAGTGATACTATTGTTATATTTACGCAGGATGCCTTTCTTTCATTTTAGTTTTTCTATTATTTCATAACGCAGTGATGAATGAAAGAATACTGAAAATAGAAGCATTGACAATGAATGAAATAATAGAACAGCACGTCCATGTCATTAATAATTGTCACGTCATATTGGTTTTAACATTTATTATTATACTTTTGTAAATGTTTTTAAATGCAATATTTATACTTCTATCACGAAGATTTGTCAAAAACAGAGTTAATCCAACAAATTATATTTATGAAATCCAACAAATTATATTTATGAAAAGCAACGATATTATTTGCGTGACTTTGTCATTTGGTTTTTTCATATTCAATATAACGGATATGAGAATTTAAAAAAATTATTTTTGTTTTACTTAATTCAAATATGATATAAGCATTTTCTTGAAAATCAAAAATATGGATTAAGTTATTTTTAACATCATTTAAATGATTTTATTTAATTCTACTTAAATTTTATTTAAATAAAAATTATACTTCTAATTATCGTATATTATTTAAGCATCGTATACTTATTATTAAAATATAAATTTGCCCTAATGATTCGAATAATTCGCGGGTGGTTG
Organism: Lepidotrigona ventralis hoosana; assembly: GCA_002806875.1. NCBI lineage: Eukaryota > Metazoa > Arthropoda > Insecta > Hymenoptera > Apidae > Lepidotrigona > Lepidotrigona ventralis. The sequence goes on from NIPQ01034232.1 coordinate 4,418, forward strand.
ATACTTCGGGTCCAATCGAATTTTAGTTGAATTTAGGCGGATTCGGAAACATACGAAAAATCCTCTAACTCGCCTGTTTCGCTAATTTAACCATTTCATCGAATCGACAGATAGAACAATAACAGAAATGTGAGACTTTTAAATCTTAACAACTATACTTTCGTCAGGAAAACCGAAACTTGCCTGTGTCCCTAAACTCGCTTTTCTTTTGTCATTATGCACAACGAAGGCAATTGGGTGAAAGTATAAACTGACTACTTCTTCACCGATTTCGGTGATTTTTGAATGTATTGTTAAGATATTTTTTCCTGTAACACATATGTTGGACTTTATTCGTTAGAGGAAAGGGTCGTTTAGGGTGTCGATTTCTAAATTTAAAGATAGTCGAAATTAATGAAAGAGTGGTTAATGCACAAGTTTACCGGCAATCAAAATGGAGGAAAATACAAGCGATGAGCAATGTTTTAAACTCATAAAATTTTAATACTAACACACACACACACACACACACAAAACATATATCATTAAGTCACTCATACTTTATATATCATTTATATTAACAATTTATAACAATAAATGATTTCGGTCGTTGAAAATGCAACTTAGTGAATTCGTTTTAACGAGTAAAATCGTACTATAAAAAAAAATATGCATATGGTATTGTTTAAGAAAATAAATTTGATTTTGAAATTTCGAAACGGGTGAATTTTGCAAGAAATAATTTACAACATATAATGTGCTTTTTTATTGCAAACAATATTTGTATAAACATTTTATTGATAAGTTCAAATTTCCATAAAATCGAGTTTACGGGATAATTCATTCAGGTTGTAGATTTACAAATTGGTAAATAAAAAAACGACATAGATTTTAAATAGATGTTAATAGCCAATATATACTAAATTTTTCATCCCAATTTCCATTAGTCGCTGTTTCAAATTCGTTGTTTATATTCTTTCATTGATGAGAAGTACCATTCAATTTAATAAATAATTCTCGAAACAAATCTGGCAACACTGTTCATATTTTTTTAATTTTAATTTTCTCCACTAGTAGTACTGCGGTCGCAAAATCGGTACAACAGGATGTGACACGAAAATGGTAATGTTATGTCGATCTTGGGGAACTAAAGTTAGTACAGGTTTTTCTGAATAGGATCAAAAACCTCGATGTAGCTGATGATTCACATAAAGCCTACTTCGTAGGCGGCGTCTCTTCGGCGAAGCTGAGGACTTGTATCGATCAAATGGTCCACTCGCTTCACTTCCTCGTGGTGTTCCCTGGGGCTCTGTGTCAAGCAGGCTTCGGCCTTTTGAAATAGGGTGCGAAAGAGCGAGTGGTCGAGAGGAAAGAGGAGATCTAAATAAGTAATAATGATGGAAAATAACACAAACTTAGAGGTTATAAGTACAGGGGAGTTCGGTGACCCCAGTGATCGGAGCGGGCGAGCAGGGTTCTTGCAGGCCTCGTCGTCATCGAGCGTCTGCAAGAAGACGGTGTGCCTGATGGACCCCAGGCCTAGCACATCGAGGACGACTGGGATGGAAAATTCTTGGAAAACAATTATGATGGACAGACAAGATAAGGAGAATAAAATTACTGGCGCCAGAGCGTTCGGAAACTTCCGGCCCGGTGAGGAAGGGGTGATAGAGCGGGCCCCTTCCCCATCGTTATTGGTAGACCGCGAGTGCCAGCGGGTGGCTGCCCAGGCCTGCTGCACTAAATATGCATCTGAAGCATGACAACACAGTGGTGATGAGAATGAGTACCGAGGATACCGACTTGGATGACTCTTATGGATTCAGTAAGCGATTACCCAGAAGAAAGGGTAAAAAGAGAGGACACCCGAAGGCGTCCGAGGAAGAGCAAGGGACGCGCGCAAGAAAACTCCTATTTCCGGAGGATAGTCGGACACTATCTCGCCCGGAGAACCGTGGAGTATATCCCGGACGGTAGCGTGATCGCGAGGCGAGTGATTAATCGTGGTTAATCGTTAATTTCCCAAGGGTTGGTGCTCGGACACTTGTTGTGAAACATCGGTTACGACGCGGTTTTTCGATCGGCGTTACCCGCGAGCGTACTACGCTGACGACACCCTGCTGATCGCCGGTGATCGCGACTGGACGCGGATTATCCGATTGGCAGAGGTGGGCGTGGCTGCGGTCACGAGCCGAATTCGGACTCGACATGGAGACAGCCAAGACGGAAGCCATCTGGTTCCACGGACGAGACGTCCGCCGCAGTCGTGGATAAGGATCGGTGACAACCGCATTTTGGTTGAGCTTGAGGTACCTCGAAGTGACGCTCCACGAGTGGATGACCTTCGGGGAGCACTTCACCACCCTGTTACCCAAGGTGGAAGCGATGGCCACTATGAGAAACCGCCGAGTGTCATTACTGCGGGGCGGAACTGGATTCCGCTCAACACATACTCGAGGCATGTCCGGCCTTCGAGACGCAAAGGAGCGCTCTCAGGGCTAGCATCGGCTCGAATCTGTCTCTGGCGGTCATAATTAAGGCCCTCCTGGAGGATAACAGCCAGCGGACGGCGGTCACCCTCTACTGCGAGGAAGTGATGGCCGTGAAAGAAGAAGCCGAGAGGGTGCGGGAACGAAGTAATTCCGTACACACGGGAAAATGGCGCCGCAGGATTTGGTCTGGTCGCCGTATCAGGGGTGCAGCCCCTCCTGAGTACGTCGTGGCGGCCGAACGACATCGATAGGGGGAGATCCTTCTCGGACCGGGCCACCGCAATCACAATGGGCATGAGGAGGTTCAGAGAAAGGACTCCCACCCTCCTCCCCTCCGGCCAAAGGAGGAAAGAAGAAAGAAGAAAGAAGAGGAGTAGGACACAGTAGGGGTCGGGAGGATGAGTGAGGGCTTGTCCATCCCAGTGATATCGCCCCGCACACGAGCAGCACTGGGAATGCCGTTGAGAGTTGACGATCCCGGAGCTTCCCATAAGGCAGGTGGATGGCTACCGTGGAGGTTTTAGTCGGTAAAAATCCGACACTACCTGGCTTCCCTCCCTCAGGGGAGTCAGGCGTCTTTTGAAGATTTCCTCCACGTAAAAAAAAAAAGATTATGTCGATCTTATTATCATAGTCGCGAAAATACATGATCATGCAATGTCTATTCATATACCTCGTTTGTGCCCCAATTGTAGGTCGAAAAAATACATTGTATGCGAAGTCTATTCATATACTTCGTCTGTGGCGCTGTGTGCAATACTTGCCTCAGTCGATATGACAGAATGTGACACGAAAATGGTAACAGAGTCAGGGTGACCCTGTGAGACACGAAAAAGCATTGGATGTTTAGTCTATGCAAGTTAGTTTATGCTAGCATCACAGACGAGATATATGAATAGACATTGCATTTTACGGACTTTCGTGGCCCGTGACCTGAAATACCGACGCACTAAAAAATCACTGGTTTTTTGGCGCACTCTACGCTAACAACGGTGAATGAGAGAACTATGTCAAACGAAATGATACAAGTTAAGGTTTAAGAAAATGATATCCGTTACAACGTTGACTAATGTTACATTTGCATTGAAAATTATTTACTGAATTATTGACTAAGTAGAATAGACTGGACATTTAATCCTTTTCCGTGTTCCATGTTTTGGGTATCTGATCCCTATATCATTTTCATGTCACATCCTACCGTATCGATTTAAGCAGGTTTTGTACTGCAGCGCCACCAATAGGAATTGAAATGAGAAATTGGGAATAATGTTGATTGTGAATAATTACATCTGTATCGAAAATTATTTATTGAATTAAACGTGAATGCTTTCTTATTTGCATAGTCAAATGTTTTTAATACCAATTTAAGTTTTGACCATAATATAATTATTTTCTACATAAATCAGTATATGACACAGAGTTACAAATTAGCATTTACTATATGCCAACAGAATTATAAGCTAAAACTTACTAACCGTGCAAACGTAGTTTCATTCTGTAAAATATAGAAATTACATCATCAATCTCTGTTTTAAATCGTTATATTCCTTCATTGATGAACCACCACTACCTTCATTGATGTACCATCAGGTTCAATTCAATGAATAATTCTTCAAACAAATTTGGCAACATTGTCAATATTTTTTGATTTTCGTGATGCAAAACTTGCTGAATGTCAATACGACAGAATGTGACACGAAAATTTTCGGGTGCCCGGAAATCGTGGCCGAAAAAATACTTTGGGTGCTTGGTCTATTCATATACCTCGTCTATGTCACAGACGAGATCTGCGAATGCTGAATGTCAATACGACAGAATGTGACACGAAAATTTTCGGGTGCCCGGAAATCGTGGCCGAAAAAATACTTTGGGTGCTTGGTCTATTCATATACCTCGTCTATGTCACAGACGAGATCTGCGACATGATATTTCATAAAATGCAACGTCTGCGTTGTATTTCGTTTATGATTGTGTTTTTATTTAATACATTTAATAGTATCATTATACATTAGTCACACTTATAAACTAATTATTTCTTTCTTATTAAGAAATGATATTTCATAAAATGCAACGTCTGCGTTGTATTTCGTTTATGATTGTGTTTTTATTTAATACATTTAATAGTATCATTATACATTAGTCACACTTATAAACTAATTATTTCTTTCTTATTAAGAACAATTAAAATTGTTTACTGTATTTGATAATTGAAGAATTAAAATAGGAAATTAATTTAATTAGAGGAAACAGCTGAATCTGTATATACTTCTAGAAATTAATAAAATTATTGAAAAGTTGATAGTAATTTTTTAGATTATTTTCAAAACGAAAATATTTGAATATATATTACTGCTGTATATATTAAATTATCATAATATTGAATATTTTATTCTCAAATTATAGATATACTTCAGAAACTTAATAAAAAAACTTATTACTATCAGAGTTTTACCAGAGTTTTTTTCTTAAGTCAGAAATATTTGATTAATATTCAAATAAAAAGGTATAATAAATATTCAAACAAAAATACGTATTTAAAAGGGTACAAGTACAAATATTGTGTTTGCGATCTGATTAAATTACCTAATTATATATTTTGAAAATTACTATGAAAAAAGCATTACATAGTCACACAGCCAATTCAACTTATTGATTAAAAACTATGCCCGCTAATATACGAAAAATAAAATTTTTACAAAAATTTGTTTAGTTTTTGTCTTTCTATTTTTATTCCACCGGACAAATTAGCCGAATCTTAGAGGAGTAGTTTTTGAAATAAGAATATGTGAGACACGTGTTCGTTTCTCAATCGTTAGTTAAAGTAAAAGGAAGATCGGCAAGATAGGCAAATTACGTGAATAAATTTATAGATACTGGATTAATAGCATCGATCGAATACTCGTGTTCTAATGACAGGGCCTAATCTCCAGCTTCCTGGCTAACAATAAGATATAGTGCTTCTCTTCGTGTTCTCAGAAGGACAAAGCGTTACGCAAGGATTTCCCAGCATTGAAGTTTCTGCGATCATGGGATACCTAACCTAGCTGTCTGACGACTGAAACTAGAAACATTCGGGGACGTTGTTAACAGTTTAGCGATCTTTAGTGTGGGATCCTGTTTGTTTCCGGTGAGTTCGAGGCTCCGTAAAATTCTGATAAAAATTGGTACATCGATAGAAATCGTCGGGTTTCTTTACTTTTATAAACATTCTTAATAACTTGCTTAGAAATTGGTACTTTTTCATGAATTGTTTGACTCATTTTACAAACGATTATTTGTTTAAAATTTGAATAGAAATTGAGACCTCGGGATAATTGTTGATGTTTCTTTTGTTATTGTAAGATCGTTTGAATAGAAAGTGGGTAAAAGTTGGTACTTTTGCAACAACTATAGCAGTTGTTTGCATAAACGACGAAGAGATGGTTTATTTAAAATTGAAAAAAAAAATTAACATCTTAAAATAATCGTCGCTATAATTACGCTATAACGACGAGAAGATCCTCTATTGAGAATTTGAATAAAAATTGATACTTTTAATTTCGTGTTTTATCATCATGAATCATCAGATTCTTTACTTTCATAAACGATGACGAAATTTCTTAACCATTAAGAAATTCTTAGGCGAAAATTCTTTAAATATTGCGATAAAAGGTCGTAATCAATATTATATTTCACGAGAGTTATTGGGTTTTCGTAAATGGGTTTTTGTAAATGAACGAAGAGATTGTTGTTAAATATTCGGACAAATATCATCAATATTTTTGAAATTAATGTTGCAAAAATTAGAAGACGAAGGGAAGAAAATTTTACTCGTGAAGAGAGAGAAAGAGATTTTGGAGCAGAAATTACATCGAAGGTGGTATGGATCATTTTGTAATCGCTGAGGAATCTATGGTGGCGCCATTGTGATCTGGAACATCGGAATGACAAAAACAACTTTCACCCTTCGTCCGGGACACGTTGATTTTCGTTTTGGCCTCCTTCCAACCTTTGGAGGTCATCCTCAATTCCACGAGCAAGTCACACTACATAGTTAGCGACCTTTCTCAATAACAAAAAAACAACTTTCACCCTTCGTCCGGGACACGTTGATTTTCGTTTTGGCCTCCTTCCAACCTTTGGAGGTCATCCTCAATTCCACGAGCAAGTCACACTACATAGTTAGCGACCTTTCTCAATAACATTAATCTCTGAACAGCGGTTCTCTCTATTTGCCTTTTTCTCTTTTCGTTTGTTCATTATCAGATCCCTAGCACGTTCAACAAGTTAATTACAATAATTACGATATAAATGTTTTTTAACAAGCGATAAAGATGTTTTTCAAGTTCTTCGCGCGTGTTCTTAATATCTTCATCGATGACAATGACATTTGATGACTTAATAAATAATTTAATATTACTCATGCATTGCGTATCTCTTAAATCCCTTGAGTTTTTAAAATTTGAAAGAGAAGGATTTTCAGAGTAACTTTAATACGTTTTAATTTGTTGATTTTGAATTTATATTCTAACTCTTTAATCTCAAATTTCTAAATATATTTCAACTTCTTGATTTGAAGTTATATCCCAATTTTTTAACCTCAAGTTATCGACATATGTTATCTGTCTCAATTTCAATTCCTTCGTAATAAAATTCTAAGTCTTCCGAAGACTCTAATTTTTTATTGTTGATTTTTATGCTACTCAGTGAAATTTTCAGCGTCCCTTTTACATTGCACATACTTCTTGCGGTCGCGAGGGATCTTTTTATCTACCATTTCATCTGTTTCCGATTTTTTTTTTCTTTCAAATCGTCCAGTCAAGCCACAGACATTCTAAAACGTCTCGTAAATCATCGATTCGC
>NIPQ01034248.1:0-11626 GCA_002806875.1 Lepidotrigona ventralis hoosana
TTAAAAAAAAAAAAAAAAAAAAAAAAAAGAAGCTAGCAGCGGAAATTTCGTCGCGATAAGAATAATCAACTCTCGCGAACTATCGGGTAGAAGTCAGTTCTCCTTGGGATGGTAGAAGCTCGTTAGAAAATTAAACGCCGCTGTTATTAATCAAACGTTCGCTGATCTGTCGGTAGATCGTTCCTCGATTCCGCCGAGCATGCAACGTAAAATGATTTCCTCCCGATTCGTCGAACATGTTGAAACTAATTCGAAAAAAATGCAGTAAGACGATATACCGTGATAGTCGACGTTTGGAAAACTCGATAATGTCAGAAGAAACGTTCGTTAATGTATTAAACGGATGATAAAAATATTAGCTTTCAGTGAACGACAGCTCGATTACGTCAGAGACGGCGTACGATTGAAGAAGAAGAATTCCATTATTTAATCCCGAGAGTCAGCTAAAAATTCATCCAACTACAACGTTCGATTACACAGTGGCCGGTTGACAACAGCATACTCGCGGTACGTCGCAACACACCGCTTCGATTTTTACATCGTAAGGGTAAAAATAAACGCCGATGGAAAAAATCTGGACGAAGGTTGGCCGTTGATGGACAGGAAAGAAAGCAGACTCGAGGGAAAGACTTCGATGCAGCAAAGAGGATCTGCGGAGTACTCGAGATTAACACCGTCTCCACGATTTATTCAACGATATTGCCTGCGAATGACAACAAACAAGCCTGATCCACATACACAGTATATGGATATATCGCTGAAAGGAGCGGCAATGTTGGGGGGACGGTGGTGATCCCACGGGGAACTACTATCCACTAAGTGACTAACTAGCCACCGTGGTAACACGCTATATCTTCTCTCTGGTTGGTTCGACCAACAAGAAGCCCCCAGTTAGCCAACGTGAGAGCAGCAGCAAAGCAGAGACGAAGGCAGAGGGGCGCCGCCGCTCTATCTCATCGTGGACGCTTGCTCAGCGGTAACGCGAGATCTCCCTGGTAATAAGAGCTGCCTTGGTAATTATTACATTCCCTTCGTGAGACGCGTATATACGTAAGGTAGATTCACCGTGAGAGATGGAAAGGAAGTGACGCGCGGTTCAGCCAGAACGTGAATTATCGCGTCCCCTCTAAACGACATCCTAACCAGAAAACTGCCACCTTTATCGTCTAATTAATCGTTATTCGTATCAAACGGTTTGATAGCCGGCAATTATTTGCACGCGATTCGAGACCATGTGCGTATGCAGCGGCCGTACGTCATTGTCGAGACGGCAATCTACACGCCGGTGGATCATCGGCAGGAATATCGGAGCACGATCGATGGTACTGTTATAATTTCACGGCCGGAAACGGAGGGATATAAAAATGTATGTGATCGGTGGGCATCGAGCCGCGAAGAAACACGAGGCTGCGAACGAGAAAACTCAGAAATAGGTGTATCTACCTATCTCTGGTCTGAGCGAGAGCAGCAAGAGAAGGCGGACGGCGTCGCCTTTTAACCTACAGGAATTCCAGAATCAGGCCAAAGTGAGCAACGACCGGCCGTTATCGCGACCGACGCCAAAGACGAGAGAGTAAAACCGGCCGGCGGAACTTGGACGAGCGCGGGAGAGACGCACGAATGAAATATTCCGGGCATTTGCGTGTAGACTCCGGGTCTCCAATTTATTTGAGACTGGAGGGAAAGAAGGGGGAGAAAAAGAAAGAGGATGAAGAAAAAAAAGGATTAGATTTATTCTGAAGGCTACGGACAGCCGCGCTAGGGTCGCTCTTTTCGAAAAGTTGGTCTAACGATCCGCGAAAGAGATGTTACACATTTTAATCCGTTCTCTTCTCGCAATAAAAACAACGGCGGCGCTGCCTCGATCCGCGAAGGCCGCAACGAAAAGGAAATAATGTTAATTAGCGCGGGACGGTACACTTGGCGAGAGTTCATCGCCGCGTTTTCATCCTGTAAAATCCCCGGATAAAGGTCCCATTTTTCTGCCGTCGGTGCGCGTTCATCGCGCGCTGTTTGCACGACGCTTCACGTGCGTTCCCACCGTCGTTCCCTTCCCGCTCTCGTCCCGTGTCCATACTTTCAACGCGAGATTGCTATGAAAAGGGGACCGGGGCGAACCGCGCCGATTTCACCGGCAGGATGGGGACCAACCAGCCACCACGCCGGTAGAGAGAGAGAACCGTCGCGGTACACCGCGCGTTCTAGGTCTCCGAGAGCGAGATATGGCAGAACGTGCAGCCTTGAATTCACGGCAAATCCGTCGTATGCNGCTGAAAGTGCAGCCTTGAATTCACGGCAAATCCGTCGTATGCATAATAAAGCAACGTCCCGTGGAAACCTCCTTCCACCGCCCGTTTCTCTCTTTCTCCTTCTCCTTCTCCTTCTCCATCTCTCTCGCGATCTCCGTTTGCTTGTTTCGCTTTTCCCTACCGCACGTTTCAACGGAAGCCAACCAACTCCCCGCGCCCGGCATCGTTTCTCTCGTCGCTTTACATTTTTCCGGAACACGTCGCGCGCGCGCGCGAGTCCCCGAGTCCCCGATTCGAAACGTTCAACTTGAAACTGCTTATCGACGCCCGTTTTTCTTTTTATAGCCACGCATCGACCGGCCTCGCGTGAAAACTCGGGATCGTAACGTCGCTGCTGTGTACCGTGAACGAGAACCACCACCGTTCGAAACGTTTGAAACGCTTCTCTGCTCGTGGATCATCGCAGAATCGCCCGAGACGGCCGAGTTTTACCAGAGGAAAGAGGAGGAGGAAAGAGGAAAACGTAGAAAGGCGATCGATCGCACGTTCCCGCTCGAAAACACTTTCACGGGGGAAAGGACGCGGAAGCAGATAAGGACGAAACGTGTCAAAAGGAAGGCGCGAATAACCGAGCCAGCTCGTGGACCTCCGACAGCTGCTGCTGCTGCTGCTGCTGTTGCTGGTTTTCTGGCTAGTCAATGCAACGCGCCGCAGACAATGCACCATAGAAATCGCCAGATGCATCTACAAGTGCCACCGTTCCGCAGGAAAACGCGACGATGACATCGAAATGCATCGAACGAAATGCACGTCCGTATCGACCGGCGGAATTGCGTACGTGGTTCGCCTATCAGAGGCTACCCCCTCCCCTCCCCTCCTCTGCCACACGCGGTCGATCTAATCGTTCGAGCGTGTTTTATTTTTTTCAAAACTCGAGCGCAGGCAACGCTCCTTCGTATCTGGAATTTTGAATTAACATTCCCTCCTCGTTTCGGGGAACGTCAAATTAAGATTACGTTCAACGGAGAAGAAGTGTCGAAACACGCGAGAGCAAAGCCGGAACGTAATAATCGTCGAGCGAGCGAGCGAGCGAGCGGAAATTCGAAATCGCGTTGGTGCGATAGTGCAATGTGTATCAGTATCGCGACGACACTGTATCAGGCTACTCTAAAAAATACGAAACTTAACACGACGGCTGAAATCGCGCGGAATTCACGTTTTCACGCGTTGAAAATGGCTCGTTTCCCGCGCACAATCGAACATGTTGACATTGGCAGTCGCCGCATAAATCCTGCGAGGCGTATAAATAGACCTCTCGTTTGCAAAGGAAAGGTCGTTACTGAATGCACCTCGCGAGTTGCACCTCTACGTCTGCCGTAGGTTAGAGGCTCGGGGAGGAGGTGGATAGCTCGATGACTTAACCGGCAAAATACGCGAAAATGCGATTCGCCTCGCTCGACTGGCTTAACGCGAACTGGGTCGCGTCGAATTGCAATGATGCACGCAAAAATATTTTAATCGGCTACGCGACCGTTATATCGTGTTCTGTTCTGTTAATCACGCGAGTAGAAATAATTCTCCTAGCGCAAACGGAGGCGAAAGAGACGAAGAAGTGAAAGAAAAGGAAAGAAGAGGCTTATTACTTCAGATCGTGGCTACCCGCCATCGCTGGACGTTTAATAATCCGCAGACCGATTACAACAGGGTTTATCGAAATAGATTTTCTTTTCTTCTTTCTCTTTCTTTCTTTCTTTCTTTCTCTTTTTTTTCCTGTTGGCATACTTCAGTTGGGAACTGAAAGGCTCGTCTTGAGAACTCCTCGAGTTCCGGGTCTCTCTGAGGCAAGAAGCAAGCAAGCGGTTTATGCAATAGCCCGATGCAACGGTATCGAAGCAAGACAGGCTAGAGGGGGGCGGTGAAGAGTGAAAAGAAGGTGGAAAGGGGCTCGAGAAGCCCTCCACTGTGTTCTTAGCATTCCATCGAGAATCATGGTTCGCGGTTAGACTAACCACCGAGTAAAACGGTATATATACCATTGGTAGACGAGGGTTTTGAAAGACGACGAAAGGAGCACCGAACTTCCAGTTCACCCACACAGACGTAGCGCGTAGCACGCTCCCCCCGCTCTTCCGCCATTGATAAGCGCCATGGATTATTTCGATGGATTCTTCCAAATCCAATTTGGCATTAAACGCGGATCAACCGTCGCAGTTTTTTTTCTATCGATCCGAATTTATCAATTAGCGGCGTTATCTCGTTATCGAATCGATCAATCCTTCTTCGTGCACGTTCACGAGATTGACAGCGAAAAACTTTCGAAACGCCTCGATACGTCTTCACTCTTTACGTTAATCGCGTAAATCCCGTACGTGAATCCGAGACGCGAGAGTCGCTTGTTTGTCGCTTGCTGTACAATCAAAAAATGTATTTTCAGGCACGCCGACGCGTTTCCTCGACTGGTGGTGTGGTTTCAACGTCTCTCTCTCTCGAAAAACCGGTGCGTAATTTATAAGCGTAGAATTAAAGAACAGCAAGACGGAGGGAGGAACTAGCGCGGTAACGAGACAGAGAGAAGAAGGTGCAGCGGCGGAAAATCCTGTGAAACGAATTGTTTGACGGGAGGGAGGAGGCTGAGCTATGAGGGCGACGTTATGCGTAAACGGGTCGGGCTCGGTCGACACACGATAATTAAATTTTCCAGCGTGGAGGAAAGGTGAAAAGAGGCGGAAAGGCTCGGCGGCAGTAGGCGCAACTCGCGGAGACCAATTAGGAAGAATTTAACTTTTCCGCACAATGGAAGGTAAACGTAAATCGTGCGCGAGCGCGGTATACCGAAACCAGGCGTGGCGTTAACTTCGTTTTACGAGGTTCATTTGTTTTCACGCCGGTCGGCATACGCCAACTTCGATATATCTCTGGGCGGAACTTTAAATTCGATTGCCGAACGCGAGCGCGAGACCGACGAGTCGTGTGTGTCCGAGCCACGGGAGAAACGGGTGAAACGCGGCGGCAAATCTTCGCGGATTTTGCATTGCTCGCGCAGAGGTTCTTTTCGTTTCCAGATTAGGATCGAGAACTACTGTTTGCGTGTCCGGCGGCGTGAGTACATACAGCCAGCACGTATGTACGACGTCGCTTCAAGGTGGGGTGATAATTAGATTTTCAGGGACGAAGGAAGCCAAGAACGAGCTGGGTTTCGTATTTCGTCTTCGCGTTGCGACGCGATTTTCTCTTTCTCTTTCTCTTTCTTGCACGACATGTCACCAAGTCTCTTCCGCTGCGAGAGAAACGGAGCGAGAAGGGGCGCGGAAAAATAAGTAGGAATCCGTTCCCCACCGATGACGACGACGACGACGACGACGACGACGACGACGACAACGACGACGATAGTCGGGACGGCGCGAGCTTTTTTCTCCTTTCGTTCGCAGGCGACACCGGAATGATTATGGAGGGCATAGAGGAAAATCATTATCGTGTGCATCGTCGAGAGAAAGAGGCAGCCGGCGTGATAATTAAATTTCCATAGACGTAGACTGCGGGTGAAAAGGTTGGAACAGGAGGAAAACTGTTGGCTAGGAGAGCCAACAGGGGTAAAAGGTGGAATTATGGTAAACTATGTTCTCCTCCGTCCCTCTCTTCCCCCCTCCCCCCACCCTGTCTACAAACCCCACCGTGACTTTCGTCATTACGAATTAACTCACGCTACGCTGCGTACGTTCTCTCCCGCGTCCGCTGGATTTTCTTCCGTCTCGAATAAAACGTCAGAACGTCGAAAGTCAAACTTCAACGCGAGAATGTAAACGGCAAAAATTTCCACACGCGTCTGTCCTCCGATATTCGCTCAAGGGCCGGTTCGACGAAAATTCTAATTGACATCATTATCTCGTCTTCGTCTGCGCGATACCATCGACGAGAGGGACGCGACGAACAATACGCGCCTCGCAATATAGCCGCTTCCTCCCCGTGACACGCTTCCATCGTCGACGAGGACGAGCTCGTTTCGCGAGTTGCCGTACAGAAGAAGCGAGACAGAGACGGCTATCAACAGATAAAGCAAATATATTGGAAAAAGATACAACGCGTACGTGGCTATAAAAGATATAACGACGAGGCATGGTCTCGGTATAATCGTGGCCAAAGCCTACTTAAACATTTAGTAAGTTGTCCGAATATCGTTCAGAACGCTGAATTGATTTCAACTCCATGAGTTGAAAACCAAGGAGAAACGACGACGCTGCGAATATCGCTTTTCAAATTTACCTCGGAATTTCCTGTCATTCCTGCATTGTGCCTTCTTCGAACGAATGAAATGGAAATAAGGGTAATTCGTCCTTTAAGAAGAACGAACTTTCACACTTACGCGCGCAGGGAAATTGAGAAGTTGACAAAAAGTGAAGTTGATCAATTTCCGACTTCTCCGGAAAGAGATTCGTACGGGAAAGGAAAAGGGAAAGGGGGAGGGGGAGGGGGAGTAAGGCAAGAACGCGAGGAATATCCATTCTGCAACAAGTAGGGTAAATCACGATGATCTGTCTGCAAATTGTCTGGTGCAAGAAACGTAATGAAAGAGAGAGGCCGGATAATGAAAAAGGAACGAAAGAGGCAGCGAATGGACTTGCTTCGCGCAGAGGGAAGTTTTCGAGGTTCGTTGAACGTTCAACGACGACGTTACGCGCATTACGTATGTACTTGGAACCGTGAAGAGACGCGGAGAGACAGTTTTTGGTTGCAAGGTGACGTCACAGTTGAGGACGAGGAGTACCGACAAAAGAGGAGGGAAGTCGGCTGCTCGTTTCGAGTGGTATTTCATCGACGCGCCACGTTCGAGAGCACCCGCATGCATGTTCGAAGTATCGAGGATATATTAGCATATCGCGTGCGCTTTCGCCGAGGTTATCAAAGACACTCCAGCACGACGACACGTGCACGTAAGGAGCTCTATTCGAGGTCTATTTGTCAAAACACCGATCGAAAGAGGTGCCCGTTGATAAGAAGACGCCCTCAAATCTGACACCGGCCATGCAAATTGCATAATCGAATTTATTAATATCGCCATCAACGACACGAAAATTCTTCAACTGCGAGCACGCTAGTATCCATCATCGACAGACAGACGAGTTTAACCAACCACATTATCGAACATTATCGATATCCCTCCCTCCGCCCCGGCATTTCCATTTCATAAGATTCCCTTGATAAAAACAAGACCAATCGTTCGACATCGCTTCCAACGCAATTATTCTGTCCACACCGGTGCGTTCCGTTTGTAAGAATGCTCGACGCTCTGCACCTGGCCTCGGTGGTACGTGAACAATTTAAATTTCGCGAAATTTTTTTACGTGTTGCTGTTTGCGTCGTTTGCCTTCCTATCAGCCTTTCAAGAACCTTCTTAATCTAATCTTTATTGCAAACATTGGAAAGCCAACGATAAAGAGTTTGTGAGGTATGCGAGAAAATAGCTATCAGAACTGTGAACTATTGCGTAGTATGCTCGATATTATCGCATATCGGTTTCGAGAAATGCCAATTCAATAGCGTCGTAATATCCTACCACGTATATATATAGGAACACGTGTGTAACATTGTAGCAGAAAAGAAAATGGTTGGTGATAAAATTATCGAGTTGTGACATCGTAATTACGTTAGACTTTGTCATTGATTTCGGAATATACTTTCGAACGACAGGTTATGGGATATAATGTATCGCGCGCGCAACTCGGAACAGGGATTTATCTGTGCTTCGAATCGGAGCGCAATCGAGTCACGTCCGTCTTAATTAATCGTTAATGTCGTTAATTAAGACAACCACCGAACGAACTTAAAGAACCCTTCGCGCAGCTTATATTATTAATTATCGTTTATAGCAGCTCGCCGGCAAATCGAGTTAATGTCTCGAGAATTCATCGAGCTTCTCCGAGTTACTAGTCGCCGGTTGTTCAAACGTGATTCGAAAAAACTGCACGCTTGAATTTCGCGCAGGCGAACAATACGTAACCGGATTTCTGCTTCGTAAGACTTTTTAACGACGTCGTTGCTGGTGGTGGAAGAAAGGGAAAGAAAAGAAGGAAAAGAAAAAAAAAAAAAAGAGAGGAAGGTGGTTCTCGGTACGGGGAACTCGCAGTTCTTGCGAGGGATCTATGCGCGATTAGTATTCCACGGAGGAAGAGAAAGAGGAGGTGGATCGAATTGTGCTGCGATCGACGGAAAAAAAAATGTTTTAAATACTCGTAAAGCCCGAGGTCGGTGTAATAGCGTGAGGAACTTATAAACGCGAAACAACCGTTCGTTTTCCACGAGCAGAGTTCCGTTGGAACTTGTCGTGACTCTACGTAGATAAAGCACAGCTCCTGTATTCGTTTTCTCTCTTAATTATCGAGTGTCTCACGGTGTCTTCCGCTTTGAGCCGTATCTCCTTTCCTCCTCTCCGGCTGCATCTCCTCCGCCATTTCTCTCGCTCGTTCTCCTCTTTCTTTCACCGGGGTGAATTAAGAGAACCGCCACCGTGGCGACATTCGAGAACCAATTTTCCTCGGGGAGAAGAGAGAGAGAGAGAGAGAGAGAGAGAAGAATTCTTTTCAAGGGGAGAAAAATACCGCGGATGTGCCGCTGTGTAACCGGTAATCGGAACGTGAAGAATATTTTCCAACGAGAATTACGAAACGTGTCGCTGCACATCGCCTCCTCCCATTCGCCAGACGAGGCCTACGACTTCGATTTCCTTTTGTTACGCGCTCTATCCACCATTCGAGCGAAACATTAATGCAAGGAATAATTCGTTTATCGAAATCTCCGTATCTCCCGGGCCTCTTTCATCTTGTAAATTTAATGCACGGCGCGGAACGCCGAGGAATTCATATCGGAACGGTAACCGCTGGACGAATTATATTCCCCCTCTGTTTATCGGAGTTGCAGTTCTTAAATCAGGACGCGTGTTATTCGAGGTTAAAGCAGGTTACTCGATTATATCTGCTCGGATATATCGGCGGGGAGGCGAGCTCCACACGGGATGCGCATATGCACGTTCCTGACCTAACACAGTCAACACAGTTATTACGTGCTGATACACATATACGCGTGCAGCCTCATTAACGGCAAAAGTTTAAATATTTAATGGAGTAACTTTTTTTATAAGCATGTGCAACGGATAACGATAGCCTGATCGTCCGTTCGTACGGTTAAACCGCTCGGAAACTGGACGTAACCGATCTCGTTCGTTTCATTAGCTGCCGCCACCAGAGGAAAAAAGATCGATCGAGATTAGTCGAGTATCGTTGCGTCGATGAAAGTATATATATATATGTGTGTGTGTATATATATATATACGAACATGTACATGTATAACAAGGCTGCCACGAAGCGTTGCTTCGTACCTTATGCGTCGCCGATGGGAGAGAACCCACGGAACCGCTACGAGAAAACCGTTCGATCGTACGGTTAGCCGAACGATTTGCGTGTACTCGGTATAATCCACCTTTGTCTCGCATGATTTTTGCCCGTGGGCCGAGGTTAGGAAACGTTTCGCGTTCCCGACGCATTATAAATAACATTCGCGCGGCTCGTGGCGGTGTAGTCCCGCCGACGAAATCTTCAATGAACGTTTTTGTCTAATGCCAGCTGATGAGTGCATCGAGTAGGAATCCTACACGCTTATAAATATCGTGCACGGCGACTGTTCGGCAACCGTTCAGTGTCCAAAAGTCACCGTAAACTCGTAGAAGTTACGCACGAGGAGAGATTAAGTCGTTCAAGGCGATCGCGCGCAGCAGATCTCTCCTCTCTCTCTCTCTCTCCCCTCCTCACCCCGCACTCGTGTAAAGGATCTATCGAGTGGAATACGAGTGGTACACGCACGGTAAGGGAGACGGCGCGTAAATGCGCAGTGGATTGAGTCCGTACCTTGTCAGCCGCGAGTCGAGCGACCAGGGCCTCCTTGAGAGGGCCCAGCCAATGATGTGCCCCGACGAAACGCTTGTTCAGCAATTTCGTATGGGGGGCAGCCTGGGCATATGTGGTCTCCAGCTCGAGCACCACCATATTTTCTGACCCAGGGCTGAGATTTCCTCCTCCGCTCTTCTTTTTCCTCTCCCCCTAATCCTTCTGCCGCTCAGCCAACGGACGGGGCTTCGCGAGACGCTAGCATTTATTATCGCGTCCGTTCCGATGATCGTCTCGAATCTGTGTGTATATATATATATATACGTGTTTCGCCTACACACACACACGCACACACGCGTGCGCGCACACACACACACACACACACAGGAGCGCGCGCGGAGAAATCGGAGGAACTTTTTTTTTTCCCGATCGCGCTCCTCCTCTGTTTTCCTTCTTCCTTCTGCTTTTTCTCTGCTCACACTTTCCACGAGTTTCCACGACTACTCGATGAAATCCAGAAGTCGGGTCGCATGTTTCCAAGAGTCACCAAGTTCAAGAGGGAAACGGCAGGTCGGTGAAACTTCGCGGAGTGAGGGCGAACACGGCGGACATTCCCTCTAATCATCCGCTGACGATCACTGTCGCTTCGTCAGAATGATCTCTGTCGCGCGACAATTCGACGGCCGTGCATCGCTTTCCGCGTACGCGCGGAATCAACCAATCGATCGATCACTGTCGGGAAAGTAAAAAAACGAGAATTACGCGGAACCACGTGGTGTTCCCTTGGTTGCACACACTCCCGAGATTGCACACTGCGTAACAATAAAACTAATGGTTACTATTGCTATAATAACAACGACGGCGAATAATAAACGACGTCGGGGCGGCGATCACTTTGGAAAAAGATCGCAAAAAAGGCACGAAGAATTACGCGGCTTAAACGCGGAAGACCAGGCAACGATACGCGTACGAGGTAGAAGTCATGGTTTTCTTTCCGTGACACCGCGGATGATGACGAAACGTCGAATAGATCGTCGAGTATATCGTCGAAACGGAGCAGCACACACGTACAGGAGCGACAATAGGTTCCCTTGTGTTCCCGATAATGCGTTCAAGCTGTTGGAGCCTGTCGTTGCTGGTAGTATCCAGAGCGTGCTTCGACGAAAGCGCGGTGTAAAGAAGGCCGGTTCTCCGTAGCGAGCCGTTAAGTCCAGCGTGATCCGGGCTTAAGCCGCGCTCGCAACGGTTGCCGCATAGAAAGGCAGTTGAGAACTGACTGCCTCCTCTCGAGCCTCCTCGCTCCCATGGCCCGAGCTTTGAGTGACGCGACGCGACGCGGCCGGTGTGACGCGTACACCCCTCTCTCACTCTCCCTCTCTCTCTCTCTCTCTTCCTCCCTTTCCCGCTATCTCCTTCTCTCTCCCTCTCGCTATCGCTCGCTCTTTCTCTCTCTAGTCTCTCCTTCTGCCTCCTCGTTTCACTCCATCCAACCCACGGTTTCC
>NIPQ01034267.1:0-11917 GCA_002806875.1 Lepidotrigona ventralis hoosana
ATGAGCATTGGGTTACACACCTGTTGATTACATTTATTGGAAAATTCTAACAGATTATATACAATAAATATAATATTGTTTTATTAGAAGATGGATCTACACTACAAGTAAATAATAGATTTGTGATAAAATAAAAAACACACTGACAAGAATCCAGTTGTTCTATATTAATATTTATCACGTTCCGTGCCAAGCGATTTTTGCCTTTTATTGTCGTTCAGGCCATTTGATATTTTGACTAAACGTTGATATATATTATCACACAATCTTTCATTACATCATCAATCGATAAGTAGTTCTCTTGTTTAGAGTAGCTATCACATCGTGTACCACTTGTGGCTCTGCGATCAGTTCGATTGCAAAAAATAAATAAATTAAATAAATATGACTGCGTGTCAAGTTTAACGTGTTAAGATACTTTGCAATAATTTGTCTCCACGTATATCGACTGACTTTGATTTACATTTGCGATCGAACTCGCTCGACCCGAAAAGTGAAAGATCTGTTTCCCTAGCTGGCTGATATTTTTTTCTCTTCTCTTCTCATCCCTGGAAAATGTCAGGGATTAAACGAACGAGCCGTGTAAACAGATATCCGTCATCGAGAACGTAAATGCAAATGCGATCGTGCATAATAGAAAACGTAAACGGACACCCCGGGTGAAATAGTTGGACAAACGTTTTTCGAAATTCGAAACAAACATCGCGAGGGAGGAAGGGAGGGAAACGGGCGACTCTCCGGGCACGGGGTATAAATGTTAACAACAGCGAGACATGGCGGCGGACATTTGGAAAAAGTAAATACGCGCCGGCGAAAAGCGCAAACACCCGCGTGAAAACGTAAACGGACAACAACCTCCCCCGCCCCGGAAATGTATATTGCATGGGTGATGTATATTCCTTCGCGCATCAACCTAACAGAGATTGCATTATTATGGATATATGGAGATACGGGGACCCGAGAAATACCAAGAGGGGGGGAGGAAACATGAAGGACGCGTTGTCACAATTTTCTACCTGGGCTACGTTCCCCCAAACCTGAGGGAACTCTCGTGCTCGAGTCGACGAACGTGAAGAAGGAAGAAGAAGAAGAAAAAAAAAAGAAAATTAGGCGAGCCGGTTGTGATTGTTTCGGCGTTGCAGCAGTCTTCTGTAGGTTGAGTTTCTCCCCCATGTTGCAGATAATCCTGGCGTTGATTATCGCGAAGGTATGAGGTGGTTAAAGGGCGCAGCCTCGTGCGAGCCGCAGGAAATTACTATGCGGCTGGCGGCTTCCCGGTGATTGGCAGTGGCCACCGGCCGCATCTCTGATCGCAACGTTGTCGCGATCCCTCCCTCTTTCTTTGACCTCTTGCGCCCGGATCGTTTGAGCAGATGTCGCGAGCGCGAATTTTTCAAAAAAAAAATAGTTCACTTTTGTTGATGACAAGTTTCGATACACCGAGATTTCAAGCTACTAGGAGAAATTATATTAAATAGTAAACATCTTTATGAACGATAAAGAGATAAATTCTTTATATATCCAGCTGTACGAAGCAATAAAAAAAAATATATACATATATGTAGTTGTACGAGAGAAAAAATATTCTAACCAGTTATTGGCCTTTCGATACCATTCGTGTTAGGCGAACGATATTTCTTGCACGGTCGCACAATTCGATAAGACCCTGTATGTGAAACACCCTGTACGTAAAGAAATATCGGTAGATAGAAACGTGTATAGTCGGAGCATTTACAGCGAGACGTCGACATGTAAAGAAAGCGATGAGAAGCATTTATACTTGAGAAGATAAAGATAAAGAAAGCGTTTCGACGCCAATCGGCGGAAAATCGAAATCTGCACTAAATCGGCGACAAGCCAGATATATAGAATGGAGAAAAAGTTTACCTTTGGTGAATTTCATTTCGCGACTTTTGTGTAATAATTTACGCTCTCTGTTTCACGGACGAGTTGCCGGACGATATAACAAATTTATCGCGCTAATGAAAAAACACGGGACACTTTAAGGAAATCGCGAGCACTTCCTTCCGCGTCATCTTTGGAGAACACGCGAACTGAATAATAAATTACACATTCTCGGGGCGAGGAAAATTGCATTGTCTGCTCCAGTTTGAAGACGTCAAACAAATTGCTATCGTACGTACAATAGTAAGTGCCAACCCGATGCATATCACACGTTGGAAAGATATAAAGCGCAAGATTCTGTTTCTTTTTTTTCTCACAAACACGCCGCTCTATAAAAATGGAGATTCGTGTAAGCCAAGTATCTAACTGTAACAGTGGTTTGCAATCTTTCTTTTGCCCACCTAAGTATCTCTAACACATGATTTTTACTCGGATTTATTCGATATAAATATTATTCAAAGATAATTCAAGTACATAATTATGGATTTTTGACTTTGTGGAGGAAGCCTAAAGAAGAGGCCAAAATTGGACCATTAATATGAGATCCACGAAAGAAGAGAGATAAAAGAACGGAAGGACAGTTGAAGTACCTTGAAGAAAATCACTGAGGAATTGTCGAGAGAAGAAAAAAATAATAAAACAAAATGATATGATAAATAGTAAATAGAAAAAATGATACTGAAATGTACGGATATATATATAACAAATAATATAATTTTAATGGCAGCTATCTCGATCATTGAAATTATTATAAAATAAAATAGAGGCACCCAACAAATTCAAAATACAATTTGAGCTCATTTCAAAGTGGAACGATTAAAATTGCACTACTTAACACGACGCGATTACTGTTACTTGCGCATTTCTCCAAAAAAAAAGTGCCGCCGAGATAACGAAATGCTTTCCCTGCTTGCGAGTTTTATTCGCAATTTGCACGACTTCCAATCCACCGAGATCGAAAATTTTTCAGCTTCCTGGTAATTCGATAAATTTCAAACAATGATCTCGCTGCAGTAAGTCGAACATTAGTCGGAGGCTTTGCCAGTGGTGTTCAAGACACACGCTCGGTATTGATTTCGGCTCGATTCTCTAAGTACGGTTTGCTTTAACGCTTCCGTTAAGTCCTTTCAAGCCGGCCGATATGTCTTCCGGCGTTATCGTTGAATCTTGTACTCAGTGTTTCACTCGAATCGATCGTTCCCCTGGGCTAATTGCCCGAGACCCGACGATTCCAGATACCAGCGGACTGGTTCCCGTGGCTGGAACCACCAAATTTCACAGACACGTACTATTTACATTCCCCGAGAAGCACGCTTGCATGGTCCAAAAAAAAAAAAAAAAAAAAAAAAAAAAAAANTGGTGTTCAAGACACACGCTCGGTATTGATTTCGGCTCGATTCTCTAAGTACGGTTTGCTTTAACGCTTCCGTTAAGTCCTTTCAAGCCGGCCGATATGTCTTCCGGCGTTATCGTTGAATCTTGTACTCAGTGTTTCATTCGAATCGATCGTTCCCCTGGGCTAATTGCCCGAGACCCGACGATTCCAGATACCAGCGGACTGGTTCCCGTGGCTGGAACCACCAAATTTCACAAACACGTACTATTTACATTCCCCGAGAAGCACGCTTGCATGGTCCAAAAAAAAAAAAAAAAAGAAGAAGAAGAAGAAGCAACGACACATATGTGACACGAAATATATTTCCTGGCGAAAATCACTGAAGAGAGAGAAAGAGAGGCGGAGACGCGTCGTATAAAGCGTGCGTTTCCTGCCGTGGTGGGTTGGAAAACCCTTAAAACGCGTTCGCTGAGATGTGAATCGAAACGGAGGGAAGAGAGGGAATAGGATCGTTTCCGGGACAAGCTTGATCGTCCACAGGATGGCTTGGAAACACGTAAGTAACCCTCGTCAAGGGGCCACGTGGCAGGAACACACGTATGACTTACGTGCTGCTCGCCCCTGCTAACGAGCTATCGCGGATTATCGCGTGTCTGTTTGCATTATTGCCACGCCAGCGCCACCACCGTCCGGCCGTTTCAGTCTTGGGACGGTTACTTGGCCGAGCAACCCACCCCCTATCACGCCCCTGTCATTAATTTTCATGCTAGCCGGACGATACCTCGCGTCGCGTTCGCCGAGAATTTACGGGCTAACTCGTCCTCCAGGACTTGGCTGCGACCAGCCATGGAAGAGAGAAGCAGAGAGAGAGAAGGGAGGGTGGTAGCCGCAGTTTCACCCCGGAGAGTCCTGAAACGATTAATTTTTCAGGGTAACACGTGGCACGATATTTTCACCCGCCGGCTGGCTCAACTTTCCCCTATTTGTCGGCCTTATCCTTCCATACGAACGTTCGACAATTTTGTTTTGCATTTTTTTCCTCCACCCTCCTTTTCCCGATGTTGCGCACGCATTTGCACACGATGAAATCCGTCTTCCGACGATTAATTAGGCCCCAAGAGACTGGACTTTCAAGTTGAATTTCAAGTCAAGAAATTGAAAACGTAACGCAATCGAGGTGAAAATTGAACGAGGGCGAACAGTTTTCTTGAAAAATTGGAGGCAGAGAGGCAGAGTCTACGTTTCGAGGGGTAGCTTTTACGAGTATTTTTTAGTGTCCGATTCGGTGTCTGGCATTATGTAACATGTTACAGCATAGATAAATAAAGAGATACTCGCGTCGATCTCTCCGCAGAGCGTTTTTATTTAGATCAAGGGTGGTTGCAATTTCTCTCCAAGCTCGCTCATTCCATCCGATGAAGAGAGAATTAAATTACATTTTCGGCGCGCCATAATTTCCTGGGTATTTTCTTCTCTCTCTCTCTCTCTCTCTCTCTCTCTCTTTCTCTCTTCACTTTTATTCAGGTTTCAGGCTCAACCAGCGTCTACTTATTTCACGGTAGCAATTTCTCTACTTAGGAAGCCATATACGCGTGTGGCGTACGAAGTTGTGGATGACAAATGTTGCACAAGTGATTATATATGCTTCCCATGCGTTGAATGCAAATGGACCCTGCTCACATTTCAAGTGTTATAATTAATTGTTTAACACCTCTGTCGTATGAAATTCACTGCTCTCTGACGAGCGATATTTCTCCATGCGTAAATACGCGTATAAGAGGGAACAGTGTCTCGCGCGGGTGGAAAAGTGATGAGAGCAATTTTGCTTGACGATGCAAACTACACTACAATTCGTCGGAACGATCAATTTTATAATTTTGCCGTGCGAGTGACTTTTAACTCTCTTTCGAGTTAGGTGGGTTAAAAAAATGTCCCACCTTTTGCTTAGCTTTTTATGCATGGTTGTTACTCATAGTCGTGCAGTTTCATATTTTAATATATATATATATCTTCTCGTGATTTTTTTATTTAAAAGAAAAACAAAAATTCCGTGCAACTTGGGTTTTTATTTTCCTTGTCGTGTTATAAATTCTTTTTTTTTTCTTTGCGCTTGTATTATTTACAAATTAGCGAATAAAGTGTCACAGCGTTGGAAATAAATAATTCCGTTCAAATGAAATTTGATTATACTCGTTCATCGTCGGTTTACTAGAACAAGGAGTTAATGATGCATACATATTTTCAATCTTGGAAAAATAATTTCCTCTACCATTTTTTTCTTCTTCTTTTTGTTCGAGTTGTAATTAGTGTCAATTAACTCACTGAAAATTTCTTCTTCTGAAATCATGCTTTCACTCTAGTTGTAAGCATCTGTTTAAACATTATATCATTACGTTATTGTTCGTTATTATAATATAGAAACGTGCAGAAGAAACGAAGAAGAAGAGCGAGGAACGAAAATTTTATTGGACAATGTTTTTCTTTTATTTTCACTGTTTATAGTCGCATCAGCCAGTCGGGACCAAATTTCACAATTTATTCGAAAGATTAGACTCGAAAGTATATTAATCTTAGCACCTCTTCTTTCTTTCTATCATTTAGGTTGTCAATGGGGGAAGAACTTATGTTTAGTCGATGTTATCAGACAATTTTGATTATCTTTCGCCATTTTTCTTTAACAACAAAATTCTAAGACTGCCATAATTTCATATACACCAGAGTAATATATTATACGAGCTTGTAGCAGCGTTTCTCCACACTAGACAATATCTAAACGAAACGGAAATCTTGAAATTGATTGCCGAGCAAATACGAATTGTTAACGAGATTGTTGTTTGAAACAGTTTGCTATCCGGTTGTGCAATTTCCAAAAAAATTTCCACTTAATTACATTTCAACGTGCGTACATACGTACGTCTGCTGTCGATTGAAAAAGAAACAAAAGAGGCAATTACTTCTCGGCCAAGCCAATAATGACCAGAGCTGATAGCTAGGACTGAAGGTTAATTTCTCCGCTACAAATAATTACTAGTATATCTTATCTCTATAATAAATAATTACTATAAATCCTAGTCGTCATAGTCATTCGTTCTCACGAATTTTTCGCGAGATGTTTCACGATAATTGAGAGAGAGAGAGAGAGAGAGAGAGATTCCACACAGAGTTTCATAAGATTGGAATTTTCGGTGAAACGGGCGTGGTGATCGATAAAAATTTTCAAGGGGCAACGACGAGGGAAACTAGCGCGGCACTAATAGATTAGCAGAAAAGTATGTTACTTTTCCAGAAGATATGGTAACGTGTAGACCTTGAGAGAGGCGGAGAGGATCCTCGGGCACCGTTTCCTCCTTTCTCCAAGGGCCATTACTTCCACCAGGCTATAGCGTTTACTTCCACGCGCTTAACACTTTTTCCGCTTTTTGCCGGGCTTCCTGGCAAAAGCACCGCTGCCAGAAGACGGCCGCGAAAGAACTACAGAATACTCCACTCACGGCCGCCATTAATTTGCGCGCCCGCCATTCGAACTTCCTCCCCGGAGCAGCAAGACAAAACCGTCCGCTTTAAGCTACGGTGGCAATTGCTTCTGATCACGAGCCGAACCTCCTCTCGCGTCCAATAACGCTGCATCAGACGCCGAACCTAGTCTATTCTATGCTTTCCCGAATTGCTCGCAGCTTCTCGAACGTCTAATAACCTAAACCTAACCTAAACCTTGTAGGTGTTTTTGTTTTCTTCGCCAGAAAAATCGAAGAAGCTGGAAGGAATCGCAAAAATCATTCGAATCTCTGGAAAAAAGAAAAAAAAGAAGACGCAACGAAGTTGCAAGTAGTCATAAATTGCAAAGGAATTATAAATTGGGTAAGGGGGAGTAAAAGAAAAAGTAAAAGAGGGGGAGTAAAAGAAAAAAAGAGGAGAAGAAGAGAGAAGTTGAACAGCTTACTCTAAATCATGTACGAACGCATCGTACATCCGTGAACTTGCTCGGAATACGTCGGCACGTTCTCTCTATCGTCTGAAATCCTTTCTCCCTACCGTCGCTGGTAATTGTTTTAGCTGGAAAGTTCCAGCGGGGCGAGAGTTGGTCCGCGTTGGTTCGAGAATCACGCACGTATCGCGAGTTTCGTCGTTTTTCATCGTTCCTCCGTTTCTCCCCTATCATCGGTCCATCTAGTGCCGACCCTGTATCCCTCGGGAAATTTTAAACTCCCAACCTCTCTCTCTCTCCCTTTCTCTCTCTGGGCTCGCGGCGAGGCCGACAATGCGGGAGAAAAGAAAGAGAGAGGTTCCGCTACATCTTTCGCTGCATTCCCGGCATACTGATTAGTAGACGCTCGTGGAAACCTCGCGACGCTGTTCAAGAAGCTATCATAACTGCGATAATGTTTCTGCTTCGAAACAGAAAGAAAATGAAAGAACATCTCCCGTGGCTTTGGTCCGGAATTTTGCAAACAAAATAGAAAGGCGAAGAAACCACGTTGCAATTGTCAGAGATTATTGGCACGAGAAATGTAGATGCAGCATTAATTGTGAAAAATAACAGAGAAAAATCGTCGATAACTTTATAATCTGATATAATTTAAAAAAAGAAAGAAAGATCGTGTGTGTGTGTGTGTGTGTGTATATAACGACGGTAAAATTTTTTTCATGACTTGAATCCACTGTAGTCTCGTTTTCCAACGAGCGCTTAAATCTGCACGATTTTTCTTCGTCATTTCATTGAGCTTGGACCATTACGATCAGATGACGAGACATATATAATTATAATGAGATACCAAAATGGATAATTAAAATGAGATATCAGTAACAAAAAAACATTAAGGAACGTGTATGAATAATTGGACCATATTAAGAAAAAATATTTGCTTCCGTTGTTTGCGTGGACGTAAATTGTTCATATTTTGAGCTAATTTCCAGAAATATCTAACGTGAATTATACGAAAATCAGTGACACGATCTAGTCAGAACCTAAACCTCACCTAAATCTAACCTATTTTTTTTTTTTTTACGTGGAGGAAATCTTCAAAAGCCTGAATCTTTTCTCCGTTAGGAGAGCTCCGGGACTTTTTTATACACACAGAGCTCTCCTAAAGGACAATGTGTTTTTTTTTTTTTCGCCCAAACAGGGGGCTCGAACCCTGGGCCCTCAGATTAAGAGTCTCTCTTGCTCTATCGACTGAGCTATCCCAACCCACAGCGCGCGCTCCTAACCTAAATCTAACCTAACCTGGCGAGTTTCATATCGAATCTACCCGTCAATAGCATGAAAATCTTACATCTTGATTTCGAAATCGGCGCCGAGCAAACAAACTGTTAAGACTGTGCGTTTACTTTTTCTGACAAATCAGATTTGCGCAACAGAGTATGTATTGCGGTTTGAAATGAAGTTAGTTGCAGTTCGCAGATATGCATTGTGGCGCGCGCATTTATAAAAAGTTAAATCTTAGTAACAGGCGACGATTTTGATTACAAAAGAAGAATGAACAAAAAATAAAACAGAAAAATAGCGGGAAATAAGAATCTTGTTATACATAAAGTAAAATAAATAATAATAATAATAATAGTTATGTTAATTCTAATATATTTAAAAGGTGTAAAACTCTACAACAACACACAGGTCCATCTATCAGGAAAAGACGCGATTACTTTTCTCGATCGAAACCGCGATACGGTTGTGGCGGGAGAAAAAAAATTCGCGAAGTCACGCGATCGGATGAAAGAGAGTTCGGCAACTAGACGACCGACTCGATTACAGTTTTTGCTCCCCGTTACGAGCTGAATCACGTTCCGATCCGTGATAGTCGGGCATGTTTCTCGTGAATACCGTGGCTGGAAACGCGGGCGGACGGAGAAGAAAGAAATTGGTACGCGGACAGTTCAGACACGGAAATTCGAACGAGTTTTTCGTTAATATCTTGAAAATGACGGTCGAAAATTCGACGAAATGAATATCATGTGACACGTCTCATTTTCGTTTAGTCGCAGGCATCCATAATTTTACAGATGGCGCACGTTCACTTTCACGCTCTTGGCTATTTCTTCCTCTTATTGTTCAACGTCACGAAAACGTGACCTTGCACCACCATTTTCGCAAAAATGATTTCAGGCCTTGAATTTGATATTCATATTTCGATACGTACTTCTGGGAATTATTCCTAAAGTAGGAAAGTTCGTGCCGATTTTTTAAGGAAAACATTCGCTCAACGCTGTTGTGAATAATCCATTTCAGAAATGCTTGAAATTCAAGGTCATTTTTTTTTCTTTTTTTGCTTTTTACGAAGGTAAAACTTTCCCAAGGAACCATATAGTTCTCTTGGAAAAAATGGCAAAAGAATTTCTAACATTTCTCTTCGAGTGCTAACAGCGACTTAATGATTCTGAACGCGTGGATGCCTGTTTTACGTAATTTTGCCTATCAAGTTTCGCTAAAATTTGATTTACCATAGTCGTCAGTGTGAGTCTAAATAATCAGATGACTAACATCATTCGCCATATAATCGCCATAAAGTCGCTGTTAGCACGCACGCGTCCGCGAAAGCGTCGAGTGTCCAAAATGCACTTTGTTTCCTTCCATCTTCAAACTGACACAGATCAATTTATTTCAAGCGATCTTTTTTTGTTTCTAGAGATGCGTTGAACATGTCGCCTTTAACTCAGACATGTTCTAACGAAAATTTACTTTATTTTGGTAATTATTATTTTTTGGAAAGAAAGAAAAAAAAATCCGTCGCATCCGAAATTAACTGAGATTCACGGGGGACTCAGTTGTAAATTCTCTAAAATTGTCTATGCGAAAGATGTGAGAATTTTCAAACTTTTATCCATAAATACCAATTATCCTACGAACACATAAATCGCGTAAAGTATCGCCGATCGGCGACGGGCATCCTAAAACAAAATATACGGCCGTCGAAATATCCACTTTTAATTCATTTTTTGCCGAATGTTGAAACCGACGAGACAAATTCAACGCGGAGGATCTGCCATCAGGTTTGTTTGCACAGTTTTTTCACGCTCGACGATTCCTCTGACCGGGGTCTATCGTGGCCGAACGTGTTGGCGGCAGAGTGTTACGGGGAATTTTCAATTTTGAAGTTGGCCATCTGGTATCGAATTGTCGGTAGGAAATAGGGACGCGAAGGGGAAAAATGCACACGGGAGCAGGAGGAGGAGGAGGAGTTTGATATCGCGGCAAATCTCGAGCGCCTTCGAACGTATCCGGGCTTCGAATTACTCTGCTCGTCGCGCCCCGAATCGCGGAAAAAGGGGGGGGAGAACGTCCGGATATCCGGCTGAATAGTAAGCGAACGGAAACGTGGAAAATTGAAACGACGTAAGCGGCGCTACGTGAAATTGGCGAGCGATTCGAGCACGACGCGGAACGGCGGCGGGCCAGGAAATTTTGAAATCGAGAGAAACTCGATTGCAATTAAACACGTGGCTGATCGCGCGAACGAATATGAAAGTAGCTTGATCTTTTTCTTTTTTTCTTTCTCTCTCCCCCCACCCTCTCTGGGTTTTCGTTGATACGACGACAGTTCTCTTTCATCTGTCGTTTCTCGTGTCGGATGAAAAGACAATTTTTCCAAAGAGGAAACGTTGAATACTTTGATCGATCATCTTTCAGGCAACTTGTGTGTGATTTCGAGTTTTTTTTCGACCAGCTGAAATTCGTAGTTTGAAGATTTCTTCACCTTTCTGGACAATTTTTAGATCTTTTTTTGCTTTGTTTTGTTTTTTTTCTTTTTGTCGAAAGTAGTACAGCGAAAATGTTCCATTTTGAAAACGCCAAACAAATATAATTGTCAACGAGATCGTACTGTCCTTTCTTTTTCTTGAACAGTCGGGACAACAAATTACAGAACGAATAAATGAATTTATTTTCTTTTGCTAAAACGAAGTTTGTTCGAATTTCGCTTCAAGATACGCATATATGTCCATCTATATTGGAAACTACTTTTTCTCCCCCCACGGTCCAATAGAATATTTGCTA
The DNA here is from genome assembly GCA_002806875.1 of Lepidotrigona ventralis hoosana. Classification (NCBI taxonomy): domain Eukaryota; kingdom Metazoa; phylum Arthropoda; class Insecta; order Hymenoptera; family Apidae; genus Lepidotrigona; species Lepidotrigona ventralis. The sequence goes on from NIPQ01034267.1 coordinate 11,232, forward strand.
AAATTTGCTCGCTGTATATTGATAAATTTACATCGCGTTGAGCGTTTTCCTGCGCGAAGAAAGGGAAATGTTTCTCTCTGGTTCTCCCTTCAGTCGAGGATCGGCGACTTCGTTAATAAAGCGATCGATTAACACGAAACGTGGAGAGCAAGCTACGAAAAAGAGGAGAGAAATAAAAGGGCTGGGAGGGAAACGAAAGGAACAAAGTGTAAAAAGGAACAAGTGCAAGGAAAATAGGGAGCGAGAGGGGGGAGGGATGACCGGCTGGCGCGGAACGGAATGAATATTCGTCTATTTATTTTATGGTCCGTATCGCGTAATTCGATTCTCTCTCGTCGGTCTCCGCGGTCTTCGTTTCTCCAGCCTCGATTTTTCTCGTCCCGTTTCGGCCGTGGTTTTCCCATCCCCCCCCCATCATACCGATGCGTCGACAATATTTGCCTCCGTTCTCCTCTTTTCGAGCGCTGTCGTCGTTTTTTCTACTCGACCCATCCCTCTTCTGTCCTCGGCCAGCTTCTCGCTTTTATTCGTCCCCCCTGTACACCGAGACATTGAAAAAGACGTTGAAATAATAGCTCGCCACCTGCATTACCGACAGGATCCACAGGATAGATTGAAATTTTCTTTTTCTGCCGCGAGTCAAAGTCGACCATGTTGATTTTTTCTTCCGCGAGTCAAAGTCGGCC
>NIPQ01034298.1:0-11806 GCA_002806875.1 Lepidotrigona ventralis hoosana
TTCCAAATTTCAAAACAAAGAGCAGAAACTTACCAGTCTCTCCACTTATTACAATAACTTGATTTGTCTTAAGTGATCTTAATATATCTACTTTTTTATGATGTGCCGGTAATTTTAATCTAATTTTTTCCATACTTTGATAATCTTGCATTGCTGTCTTTACTTTAAATTCATTAAATAATATTTTATCTAAATCACTATCCCTTTCCAATTTCGATTTAACCAGCAAAGCTCTATCAAGATTTTCATGTAAGTTACCGGATACCATGTTCATGAACTTTCTTTTAAACTGAGAATCATGAATGTGCATATATTTATTTTCCAACGTGCCATGCAATGTATCTTCAGCATATGCATTGTTGAATAATTTTTCATAATATCCTTTAGAATTATACAACACACGTTCAATTTGTACTTGAACATGTTCAGATAACTTGATAATTTTAGTTGATTTTTGCTTCATTTCTCTGGCTTTATCTCTGTAATAAAGTCCTATTTGTTTGCCTTTCAACCAAGGAGGATGTCCTCCTTGGCCTCTGCCTCGGCCATGGTTACCAAAATGTGGTTCTCCTGAAGATTGAGAACTTTCACCTCTGTCTCCTAAACATAACCGAGAAATATAACATATAATAACAGGAATATCAAAAAACATGCAAAATCATTACATTTAACTGTAATTTTATTTGCACAATATCAGACCAGAGAATCTAACCTAAATAATTGCTAGATTGCCATCACATTTAAAAACAATAAGATATTCTACATATATATCAAATGCTGCATATTATCAAATTCAAAATCCCTTCCAAAAAATGATACAATATATAGAATATAATTACACAAGATGAAGCAATTGCAAAGATGCAACTGTACTGTCATATTTTCTACATAATTTTATTTACCATGTCTACGTCTCGGATGCATTCTTTGTGCTGAAAACGATCCGTAAGGATGGGACATTCTTTTCTAACTAATCGTACGAAGACATTAGTGCTATTTGTTCATTGCACATTCCTTTTCAAATACTTAAAGAATGACAAATTCGCCGCTCTATCTAGAAATATTGTACAACATTGAATAAGGACAGAATAGACATAACATCGTATGGAACTTCGCGTCTTGCGACTTTGAAAAAATCAGAGTATTTCGTACGCCATCTACTACAATCAAGGAAAGAATTATGAAATTTTAATTGATTAACTTGTGATTTAGTAATCTTTTTGTGATCCTAAATTGTTTTAAACGAGAAATAAGTAGTAGTAAGTTAGTAGGTAACAAATCGTTTTAACAAGAAGGAACTTTGTTACAAAGTCTCGAAATAAAAAATATGAAATTGCTACTGAAAAAGCAATTCAACAAGTATAGTGTAGATAAATCATTTCCTAAATAAAGTTTCTTGACTGTATATTCTGATAAAAAAATCTTTAATAATAATATCAGCTGATTGAATTTTTGTGGATTTCTTATTGATAATTTAAGCGATGTCTAATTAATAATTCAAGAGAATTGGGCGGAATTTTAAATTTAAGAAGTTTACTATGAAGAAATATAAACTATAATTCATCAGTAGAATTAATTAAGTAGTTTGTTTCAAGAATTGTTTAATATACATTACATATATTTTATTATTAATATATATACATGCGTAGTAATACGTATATAGATTATAATCATAAATTTTTGTAACAACATAAACATAAAATATAAATTTTATCATTAGAATTAAGGTTAAAGTTGGAATTTGAAATTGAGATAAATTGTGACTTATATGAAGTTTCATACGTATCCATTAATGAGAATATAATTAACTTATATAATGTGTAAATATAAGTTAATTATACATATATAGTAACATATAAACTTGTAATATTAATTACATAAGTTAATTACAAGATGTACTATAAATGAATATATAAAATTATTGTATCAGAAATTGTAATTGTAATTGTAACAAGTCGTAATTAATTTGAGATAACATTTGAAATAATATTCTGTATAATAGTAAGACGTGTATAATTGTAACCAATTGATTAAACAAATATTTATGTCCAAAGTTGTGTAATAAGATAAAATTTACTATTTCGGTCCTGACTATGTTAAATAAATTGCGAATAAATTTTGAATCAAATTACAAATATAATTTACGAGAAATTGAATGTTATTGGAACGAATGCATCGAAATGCAAGAGCAAATCTATTTTGCCCTTAGTCAATGGTGCACTAAAAAAAGCTCTAAAGCCAAACGATTGATTGGTGCATACTGTATCCAATCACATTTGACTCATCCGTCAATTCTCATCTTTGAATGCATGATCAACTAATAATCATTTTCCCGAAAAATCATTTTCAAAAGATAGAAATCGAAATTGCCTGATCCCCGTCGAAATCCGATGAGAAATAAAATTCGATTGATACGTAATTACACGCACGTAAAAAAAAAAAAAAAAAAAAAAAAAAAAAAAAAAAAAAAAAAAAAAAAAAAATNCGTACATTGGATTTTACTTACTAGTATATATCATCCCTGCGATAATGTGAAGTCTCTAGTAGTTAGTACGTCAATGGCTATGTCTAGCAATTTGTGTGCATATGTAGAGTAAGCATTGTTCAATCAACATTCAGATAAGTATTACATGCATATAAGATATCGAACATGGGTAGCACAGAGGTAACGTCGGTCCCAAAGAAGTCGAGCGAGAATAATGATATTGCCGATGTTTACGGGCCAAACTTAAAAATCCTTCCGTGCAATAATCAGGTGAAGGAGCTGCAGACTATATTGCGGGACAAGTAAGTAAACCGACGGCGACAGTTATTCGTGTATCGACGTATATAAGTATTTTTTTTTTAGCAATAAGGTGCCGGCATCATGCCGGCATATTGTGTCATTTGTCTGCAATTAAACAATTTAATGGACACGATGCATATCCATTTACAGAAACACCACGAGGAGCGATTTCAAGTTCTATGCAGACCGCCTGGTGAGATTTATTTTTTTTTATTTTAATTATAAACTTCGAGGCGTTGTCACATGCTTTCGAAGCGATAGTTTATTCGTTCGAGGCATTTGTGATCTGAGGCACATGCATCGTGAATAAAACACACGTTTATTAACGAGCAGAAATTCCATGATGTTAGCTCTATCTTAGCAAGTAAATCATTTCATCGATCGTAGCCATTCTTTCACATTGCCTTATATTTCCATATTTTCGTCAAAACACTCGAAATATATGTTATTTCTATTTGTTTACTTAATTAATTTATCTCTTGTTCATTTTAAATGTTAATTCATTTTCTTTACATTTATTATTTAACATCTTTTCTTGAAGTTTCATTGCAAGTATAATGTAAAATTGTACCAAAGCAATATTTCTATGTTGATATTTTATGATTTAAGCATTTGTAATAAAACTGACAAATCACATATAAATTAAATGTTTCTAGATAAGACTAGTTATAGAAGAAAGTTTAAATCAATTACCTTTTTCCAAATGTGTGGTAACTACACCAACTGGTGCCAAATATAATGGTTTGAAGTATCAAAAAGGAAATTGCGGGGTATCTATAGTAAGAAGTGGAGAAGCCATGGAACAGGTATAGCAAGTTCTAGTTGCAATTGAGAGAAATCATATTAACGATAGGTTTTTAGGGTTTAAGAGACTGTTGTCGTAGCATAAGGATTGGAAAAATATTAGTTGAAAGTGATGCAGACACACATGAAGCCAAAGTAGTTTATGCAAAGTTTCCAGATGACATATCTGAAAGAAAAGTTTTACTTATGTATCCAATAATGAGTAAGTATATATAACAGCTTTAAATATATCATTTAAACTTTTATATATATTATATTGTAAGATGAATGATTTATTTTAAATGAAAGGTACTGGGAATACTGTGATAAAAGCAATTGCTGTCCTAAAAGAGCACAATGTACTTGAAGAGAATATCATTTTATCAAATTTATTTTGTACACCAATTGCAGCCAAGTCTCTAGTCACTGCCTTTCCTCAGGTATGTATTTGCTTTCTTGAATGTAATAGTATATTATAATATATTGTCTTCACAGATTATAAAATTACTCCTTTAAATTTTTAATTTTCTTTAAATTTCTTATCAATATCAAAAAATGGATCAGTTGCTAATTACAAAATTTGTTTCATTGAATTCGATAGCAAATTAAAACATTAATATTTTGTTAGTTTTTAAAAATAATAAATTATTCTTCAAGTATTTTTTATTTAATGTATTAATTATTTTGAAATTAGAAATTTGTCTTAATTGTTTAAATGAAACTGAATTGTTTTTTTTACAGATGAAGATTTTAACATCAGAGATTCATAGCATTGCCCCAAATCATTTTGGACAAAAATATTTTGGTACGGATTAATTACATTTTATTAGCATCATATATCATAAGCTAGTACTTACAATAGATAAATGAACTGATAGAAAATCAAATGCAGAAGGTAACATATTTGTTTAGAGCATAATACAGTTTATAAAATGAAATGCTACAGCAAGGAAGAATTGATATAATGATATTCTGTTTCTAGCATTGTCATTGCTAACTTCTATAAATTATTTTTGATTTAGTATGAGGGAAGTAATCTGAATATTCAACACTGTGATTAGTTGTGTAATCATAATACAATCATAAGAAATTTATAGTTAAATTATCTAGTTCACATTTTCTTAATTTTTTATTAAAATATTTGTACATAAGGAAAAAGGAATTAATCATGTTTGAAATATAATTTTTAGTACAAATACAAAAATACATATAATTGTCAAAAATTGCACAAGCATAATTTTGCATAATATTTAATTATTGCAATAAGATTATTATAAAAAGAACAGTTATATGCTTCAGTTTCATTATTTTCATTCAGTATTAATATTTTTTATTATGTTTAAATTACATATATAAAAATTTATGTATTGGAATAAGAATTAATACAAGTTACATATGGAAAGGAAAAATATTGAGAATTTGTGTAGCTTTATCAATACTGTATTATGTCATTATCTAAAGTTTCGTAAAAGCATTTATCTTTGTAAGTTTTACAAACTTATTTTTATAATATTACAGAATGCATAAAAACAGATTTTAATGGTTGTGGTATTTTAGAGATATTTTTAACATATGCTTTTCAATTTGCGAATTACTGTTAATATCCATGATTTTCAAATAATGAAAAAATAATAAAAACAGAAAGCTTTATATTTATTTTTCAATTAATTCCTGAGTGAATATGTAAATATAAATGTATTGTTTGATTATATAAATATGTACGTATATGTATTATTTTCATGCACTCAAAGTACTTTAAAAACTATTTAAGAGATTATATAAGCCTTCTGTAGATTGATTTTCTACTCTTAATGTATAACTGTAAGTAATATATTTTATTATTATTTAACTAAAGTAAATCAATCATTCATAAATTGATTGATTTTTCGGCATAATATTGCAATTACTACCTTTTTTCTATTTTTTGCAATGTGTACTGTGAAATATGAATTTCAACAAAACTAGTATTCCTGTAGTACAATATATCTTATTTATTGCGAAAAATGTAATAATGAATATCAGTGAAAGAAATGATTGTTACAATTTTAATAGCAACAAAAACGTTAAATTTTAAATATTCGTTTGGTTTTATATTTTATTTCTGCTAAAATATATATTTGATGTGACTTTTATAAATTTCTAGAAACAAAACAAGATTTTGTTATAAACCTATTTAAATATTATTCAAAAGAATATTAATTTTTTTTAAATTTTTTCATGTTGCTATAAATAGTAACTTAAAGTTTTTAAATATAACATTAATTTATAATACTAATTATAAGGATGAAAATGTTATATATAACAATGATTTGAGAATTTTCAGTAGTTTCATATAGTTGTGACTGAAAGAATATAAAACAATGCTGAATACTAAGCACAATTTTTACTTAATGATTATAAATACAATTTGCATAATTTAGCATTCATACTATAGGTACAGGTTAAGATAAATTTTTCGTTAAAACATTTATATAGTCAATAAATAAAAAAAATGATCGAAATACTTTGTTTTTAAGTACACGTCTTAACGTGAATTTAATTAGTATTGAGAAATGTATTTAATTAATATTATTTAGCACTATTAAGGAATAATTTGCTTATTTTGAAAACAGAATGCAATGTTGGAGCATCAATTTATTGGAATTTAAACATTTTGTTCTTCAATTTATATGTAAATCATATTGTCTATTGAGATAGATGTATAATTTATTGTAAACACACGGATCATTATAATGAATTAATAACGTGAGAATATTTAATATCTGCATAACGAAATATCATACTTTACATCAACAATATGTGTGGCATTAGTAATCATCGTATTTCAATTTTATCTTAATTCTCATTATATTATCAATTGTTGAGTCTAATTCTGTTTTAATGCATACTAATAGTGTGTGAATAAGTACAAATATTAACATAATATTCAACATAGAATTAAACATTAGTTCTTAAAGATATACATCGAAATGATGTGTGACAGTGTTACGTACCGATACTAATATACATGATTTCATTTTTTACAAATAGTTAGTTACATATACAAAACTAAAATCATTTGTTACAAAGTGGAAAATCATTTTTATAGTTATTGTGTGTTATTAAACTACATATACAAATTTTCAAACTATGAAAAATGTTAAAACATGAAAATTTATAAAGCTTATTACTACTTATCAGATTTTTTATGTAACTGTCGAATGGTATCTAGAATTGATGATGCAGCTTTTACATGTAATAATTTTCTTTTTTTTTTTTTTTTAAGTTNTTATGTTTTATATTATTTCTTTATCGATTTTATTCTCATTATTTTTTCTTGCTCCTTTTCTTTTTCTTTTTTATTATAAAACAAGATTTAAACTATGAAGTCCTTCAAAAAACAATTTACCTTGCAATGTGCCTATAAAAAGAGCTGCATTACGGTATCTAGAACTGTGATTTCCAGAACCATATGTGCATTATATTATATCATTTGAGTGTACACAGATGTCTGTTATTACGAACAATACTTGTACACTTGTTATATTGTAAGTTACCACAGAGTAATTTTCAACATTTAATAGTAGTACATATTTGCATTCGCAATAAATTTATATTAGTGAGAATATTGTATAATATGTATATCTTGAGAAGTATGAATAAAATTTCACAGCAAGTACTACTTACCTAACACACGCAATTTAAAATAAATAGAACTTTACAAAAACGAAACGTGATTTATTTTATTATTCGTTTGTAAATATAAAGATGCATTATTTCTTTATTATTATTTTAGAAACAGGTATAGAAAATATTTACATACATTATTGTTAATATTTAGGTACATTGTCTTTTATTTCAAACAAAATTATATCTTTTTATAGTAAAAGTTATTCTACTGTTAAATATTTAAGATTTGATTTTGTTGAAAAATTGTAATCTCGTTTAAGTATTATTATTTTTCACATATTTTTTAATAATTTGCGCATAAAGTTTTATTAATTGTAGACAATTATTTCGTCGATAATCTACATAAATACTTCAAAAACACGTTGACAATTATTGTTTTCAGGATGTTCTCGTTTCATCGTAGGGGAGACTACAAACATACAAGGAAAAGATATTTGAAGAATTTGTGTACAAACACATACTCACGTTATGCAGATGTTAGAGTTTAATTTCATTTTTTAACAAATTTAAAAATGACAATAACTATTTGAAAACTAAATATATTTTTAAGTATCATATTTCTATAGTTAATTTATTATTAAAAAATAGCTAATTTATATATCAAATTCGAATGATCTTTAATGTGATAATCAAAGATACTTGGTATTGTAAATGTTTTATTTTTATATTTATTGACGTTAATGCTAGTCGTTTATTCATTGTTAATATAAAAAACAAATTTACCTTTTAAAATTGAAGTGATAATATATATGTATGTATATAAGAATATTAATGCAATAAGTATGTTTTTGTATAGGAAATGGATGTATAAGATTATAAAATGTATTAGTTTGTTATTTATTAAAGAAAGAAACATAAGATTGTATAAACTAAAAGTAGTTTACTTACCAAAAACCATTCGTGGAGTGTATAAATTTAATTAGACGTCTGTAAGTGTTAATGTTAGTAACAGATGTATAGAATATGTGATAAACTGATACAGACGACAAAACTGTATAGAATTATTACACAAATTTTTAAATTTCTCTATCATGATATTTATTAGTAAATTTTTATATGTATGTAACAATGATTGGCATGACTTATATATATTATGTATAATGAATATTGATCTTGTAAATATATATTTCCAATACATAATGTTAAAATTTATTCAGTGTGATGTTCATGTCCAATACCTATTGCTCGTGAATATATCATTCTTTAATAAGAACGAGATAATGGACATCTCAATTCTCATGTGTAAAGCTTTTTTTTTCTTTTTTTCTCTCAATTTCTTTTTTCCTCTCAATCTGATTTTAATAGCATATATTTAATATTCAAAAGCTGCGATATGCTGTATTAAAATTAGTCAGGCTTTTTATCTCATGCATAAATATAGTGTAATGAACTTGATACTTCATATTTTCTGCCATTTTAACAATAAAAGTTCATAACAATTGCGTAAAGCTTTGAATTTGTTCGTGATTAATACCCGTCTATTATCTGACCAATAAATGAGTATATCGCAAGACAAACTATATCAAATTATAATAATTAAATATATGTAACTGATATCAATTTTTTATGGAAAGAGTCGTGAATAGGCCTTCGACAAAACTTCGTATTTCACTTATTTATCTCATTAAATATTTTCAGCACGAGGGAAATAAATCATATAGCTATAAGTTACTCTATTCAATTTTCCTTCAATTTTCAATTATAGAATATCTATATACGAATTAGATTATAAATATAATTATAACAAATTAAACAAATCTGTTAGATATATCACCTGGAATTAAAAAATTTGTCCTACATTAAGCCTAACGTTTTTTAGAAGTATATGACCATAAAGAATCGTTAGTGCGTACGATATTGGTATAACTTATTATAACTAATTTTGTGTCGTCTTTTATAAGAATTGCATTTTATATGAAACTGAGTGTTGTACTGTCCGAACTTATTACGCAATAAGAAACTATACTCTTAGAAATCTCGTATAAAATCAAACAGATGATCAATACAATTTAAGATCAAATCATAAATGAAAGTTGTTCTTCAATACAAATAGTAAATCTACAATTTATAGCTTGGACCACTAATAAATATACAAGGACACTTAAACTCTTAAAAACAATTTAATTTAATGTAATTATAAAACGATGACTAATGAAAAATTTGAAACAAAAATAAATTTCAAAGCAGGATATATCTATCTAAAATTCATTGTTGTAGTTTTAGCAAGTAACGAGACAAACAAGCATTTTCAATACTGAAAATTTATTACTCCTAGCACATTATTAGAGCTTTGTTTAAAAATAAAGGATAAAATACAATATAAATAATGTAAAATATCAGCATAAGAAATTAAAAAATTTATTATCTACTGATATGAAAAAGGGTAAAATTCATTATCTTCTAGTCAGACCTATCAAAAATCTGATGGTGAAAACAGGCTTAATTTCAAATATAAAATATTTCTATAAAAGTATCGCTTATGCCTCATTTATACTGTTCAATATACTCTCTGCAGGAAGCAGAAATATTATTTTGGCAGTACCTTCACTCAGCCTTAGAAATGTGATAAATATAACTTTTATAAAATACCCTTATCGATGGAAAACCAAGGATGTCAAAGAAATATTAAATATCCCACAATCGTATGGGTTTATTTCGTATCTACTCTTCTTTCTCTTGATCATCAGATTTTTCTTCATTTTTTTCTACAGTTTCTCCTGTATGTTCGGTAGTTTCTTCTTCTTCAGGTTTTGTTTCACCATCATTTTCTATAGATTTAGGTTCATCTGACTGTACATTTTCACTTGGTAAAGCTGTCCTTTCTTCAACACTAAGATAACAAAGAAAAGATTCAATTAAAGTATCTACAATGAGACAAATTTTTATTTTTAAAACAATTTATTAGGCAGGAATAAAAACAAATATTTTCAGTTAAGTATAGCTATAGTTATAGCGATTATCCAATTTAAATGATTGATCACAGAATTATGCAATCAATATATCTATAGTGCTTACCTTTCTGCCTGTACTGTAACTGTTTCTTTGTCTGTGGAGGGCTAAAATAAACATGTGGTAGTTAGTGTGGACAAATTTAGTGCCAAGGACAAAACACCGGAAAATAAACATAACCGAGATGATTACAAATCAAGTTCTTAAATAATGTTATAAAGACAAATTAAATGACACGAATGGATACATTTATCATTTCCCTTACAATTATCAGACAGGATTCAATTATTAACAACATTTACCTCCCGACTTGTGGTATTTCCATTCTCTTGAATTTCCTTAGTTTGATTCAAGTCAGGAATATTTTCCTTTACATTAGCAGCTGGCGCCACTTTTAAAAATTCTTCCAATTCATCTATTTCGTTTGCCAGATCAAAATCTTCATAATCCTGTAGAATGATTCATTATAAGCGTTTACAGCTCAAGCATAGCATTTAGAGGATTTAATTGAAATTCTAAATTTTATATAAACTGTTAGCAACATCTGAAGTTACATTTTCTTAGTTTTTTTTTTTTTTTTTTTAATCGGATATTTTAATTTTTTTTTTTTTTTTTTTTTTTTTTTTAATCGCGATTGAAATTATAGATGTCAGGATTGATGCAACAACATTTACCCCACAATATTCATCTTCATTAAATATTTGTGGAGGTAATGGATATTTACTATCATCTCTCGCAATACCATTCATTTGCATAAACTCCTTTTCCATTTCCTTTCCTGGTTCTGTTATATCTATTGTCTCATACTCTACATTTTTGCTATCCAATATCATCAACACCCGTTGTTGCCTTTTTTTCACCTAAAACAGTTCAATCAGACGTAAAGTTCGCATGCCTTGTCTGCAGTTTAAACCTAACACGTTATTGACAAGTAAATTACGAATGTTTATGTAAATTCTTGCAAGCATAGATAAGAAAATGAAGCTTAGATAGAAATTTGTTTCACATTGCTAAATATTGCTTGAATATTTTCTGTATTTTCAGATTATTCATTGAGCAAAAAATTACGAATGTTTATGTAAATTCTTGCAAGCATAGATAAGAAAATGAAGCTTAGATAGAAATTTGTTTCACATTGCTAAATATTGCTTGAATATTTTCTGTATTTTCAGATTATTCATTGAGCAAAGCGTGCATTTTCACGTGTTTGAGTTTCTCATAAATACGTAAACACTCGTAGTTCATTACCACACAAAGACCAAGTTTCAAAAGCCGATAATGAAATTTAAACTGTTTCACACTCTGGTGTAACGAAGTAACCTATCGATTCGAACGAAACATAATGCCATTATGATGTTATCAGTAATTATTAATATCAAAAACTAACGGTGTTCGAAATGGTGTTAAAAAATACGTATATGAATCGAACACGTAAAAATTGAGGAAAAAAAAGTTAATTAAGAGCGCACGATATCGGTGTTACGAGTTACTGAGTTGAAAAATGTAAACACTCAGAATCATCGATCACTCAAGTTAAAAATTCATATCCGAAAGATTTAAGTATAAATAACATAAGTTAAACAATAAATTGAAATAATTAAGTATAAACATAACAGAAAT
>NIPQ01034329.1:0-11791 GCA_002806875.1 Lepidotrigona ventralis hoosana
TGTATACATATACATATATATAATTCCAGAAAGTCTCTAAATTTATTGCACGATTTTTTTTTTTAAATAAAGTTTTCAACAGTTTAAATATAATATTGAGAAACTGGGAAAGAGAGGCAGGTTATTTCTCAAACAAGTCTCTTCTGAATCGTCGATGAAAATAAAGGTTGGTGCGTGTAATTGAAGGATAAGGTGAATTCAAGTTGCTTGTATATATGAGAATTTTCGATGTCGTTGGATGTAATTGGAAATGACATCAAACAAGTCTCTTCTGAATCGTCGATGAAAATAAAGGTTGGTGCGTGTAATTGAAGGATAAGGTGAATTCAAGTTGCTTGTATATATGAGAATTTTCGATGTCGTTGGATGTAATTGGAAATGACATATTTATTGTTTTTGTTGTGTAGAATATAACGCTAATGCTCAAATTTAATTTACGCGTGCGAGTGATGTGTAACGCGCTCTTATTGGTAAGATCTTTCAAAGGGTCGCTAATGTTAACAACTCTCTTAACACGAGTATTCGTCGTAGGCCTGCGTCGGGGCTTGAAACGCGACGCAGTAGCGTTCAAATTCCTGATAATGATTTGTTAAAATTATCTGCCGCGTTTAAAATAGTGTGAAAGTTTGAAATTTTCTGGACCCGCAGATAATATCTTACGTAACGAATATTAATTACCCGTTGCCGCGATAATTTCGTTTCAATGCGTTTGCGTAAGAGTATATAAACTGAGTCTGAGAATTATTCGAGATTTAACAAACAGTGAGTCATAATAGAGCGAAGGAACAAAATGTTTAGACATTCTGTAGACATTCTGTATTTATCTGTTCGACTTATAGTCAACTTTGTTGCTTAATAACTTTATTGCTCAACAGGCTGAAAAAGTTCCTAAAATTACAAATTCGTAATTCCAATGAAATGACAGATGCACGTTTACGAACGGAATTACTTGCCGTTGCGACACGCTGCAAATTAATTATCGGCATTTCAGAAATCTGGGTAACCGTGTCAGAAATTTCTTTCGACGATGTCTGTGCGAAATCGAGTAAGAACGGTTGCCAAAACTCGTACCAAGTGTTCCCGTGCTACCGTCTAATATATACAAGAACGCTTTCTTCGGCGCAACAGATATATAAACCCAATTCGTCTCGTACGTCTATTCTTACGTTCATAAGGTTATTTACACTCGGTGTCTGACACCATTTTGGTAGCAAGGCACAGTACTCCGAACTAAACGGCTACCACTCCTCTTGCTAATGCACGTAAAAGCACACCACGGCAGAGAGAGAGAGAGAATCGAAGCGTCACAATTGTTCGCGGCGCGGTTCACCTTGACCGATAGCTTAATTGAGAAGTTACCATCGACGCGGAATATGCGCGTAACTAACCCACGGATAGAAGATCGTCGTCAAAGTCCGATAAGCCAACGGTTGCATAGTGGCGTTGAAGCGAGGATGAAGGAGTTATCGTCGATGATTTCTCGTCCATGCGAAAAACGCACGAGACGTGATAACGGTAAAGAGTTCGATGCACGTATCATATGTTTCGAAAACCGCGAAAAACAGCGGCGGCACTGCCACGCGATATCGCCTAACGAAAGAAACATACTGCACCGACCAGTGCTACGTAACACATAATACATCCAATAATTCGAACGATAGATAGAACACACACTCGGGACGTGTACAGATATATAGCAGGGAGAGACAAACCTTGCTCATCTCTGCGAAGTTTCGCATTGAAATCAGCGATAGTTTTAATATCGCTGGATACCATTTACGCGAAATACGTACGCGAAATGAAATAGCTGCGTCCTCGGATAATCTTAAGAAATGATCTCGACGACTTACCGATTCCTTTCGATTGTTAGACCAGTGATAACACATTTGACACATTCACCACGCCACACTTTATACCTCTGTGAAACTTTCACCGTAAACACGCGAACGATTAACAACGAGGATTAGCAATTAAAGGGACCTGCGACGAAAGCGATACCGACCGCTTCGAAAGACCGTAAGGAACTGGCCAGTGGCCGCGACACCACCACGCGATACACCGTCGTCGAGGATGCCAACAAATGTAAACATCGCTACAGCTGATCGTCGTGACATATATACGTGTGTATGTACGTAAGTACGTATTTTAGTGGTTTGCCGCCCCCGCTTCAACGAGTCGCATCTACACGTGCGTATCGAAGCTTTCTGATCTGAACCAGTATAAATTAACTCCAATTATATACATATACATATATATCCCTTTTTTTTTTATATCGTCACTGTCATTATTTTGTAATATAATTCTGTTAATACTTACACGAATAGAAGCGAAGATGAACTATGACTATATGTAGATATTGCTAATATAGTTTATAATATAATTGAGGGCATCGGCTATTTTTAAGTACAGACGAATTCTAGACAGTTTTATATCTCTACAGAAATTTATCTACCATGCGAAATCTTCTAATGAAGTTGACAATAACGAGCAGAATTTCTAGATCTACTCCAGATCCACCGCCTTTATTATGCGCAAGAACGAAAAATATGATAAATTTCTAGAATTTCTTAAAGATAAATACATATGTATGATGGTTCTTAGAAATCTGGCGCGTGTCAAATTGTTGCCATACTTTCGTCTATCTGATTTATTGTTAGAATCAATAATGATTTCTTCTATTGAATGCAACGTGCTGTGAACGCAACGAAAGGCCACTGATACTATCAAGAGAACAAACTGATTCTTCAGGATGAACCAATGACTAATCGGTCAAGGACTTCGTCAGCGATTTCATCGACCAGATTAGTTGGAGCAACGAGTTTCAAATTAGATACATTCTCATGAATTGTAAGCATAGAACTCGACAGTTTGAAATAAGAAACAAGACGTTTACAATTGAACTATAATTCAGAAACTGACACATTTGTAATTACTTTATAATTATGCATCTTAAAACATGCTATTTAATGTCTCAATTCAATACGATTTTAAATTGTTTATACAGTTCGTATTTTACAATTTATGTACAAATAAAAAAAAAAAACCCACCACCATCTGAAGATTCGTTACAAAAATGTTTTTGCTACTTTTGTAAATTCTTTATTATATTTTTAATTTACGTATTTAAATAAATCAAATAAATCAGATTAATATTATTAAATATATACTATGTAGGTAAAAAATTACATAGGTAAAAAACATGAGTACAATTTAAATAAAGATATAAATAATTCTGTATATTTGTATATTTGTATCATCTATTGTAATATTAAAATATTATACGTAAATAAAAATACAATTTTCATTATTATATATGTAATATATATGACAATATTATATACAATATGATAGATCTCTAAATACATATAGATATGCATATATAAGGAAGTATATTCTTGCATTATACATGCAACAATATACTTCCTTAAAATAATTCAGTATATAATAATGAAATAATTGTTACTATATTACATTAATAAATTATTACATTATAATATAATAATTATTATTCCTAGTAATATTATGTGTTATATATCACATAGAAAATTATATGTATTATAAAACTTTCACAAAGTATATCTAAATACATCAGTGATTGAAATTTGAAATTTTTATATTAATATTCTTTAATTACAAAATGGGTATCCTACAATTTATCAGCCATGGAAAATATATATAAACAAATATAAATATATATTTAAAATTGGCATTGGTTACATTTCAACATGGGTAATAATATAATTTATTTTTTAGAAAAGCAAAATCTAACAATTAATTTTTCCATTTATGTGCGTATATATACATGTACAAAAAATAAGTAATCTTGTGGCCTTTATAACATTAATTAAAAATTTTTGTTTTTACATCAGATTATTATTATTACTATAAATATATGTAAAATTATATACATAAATTTATTTCATATAGTTATTTATAAGCAATAGTAACTATCACTATGATACCTGACTTGACACATATAAGGAACAGACAATTGATTGATATTTACATAAAACTGAAATCTTTAAAGTAATATATCAGTTTTATCATATTTTTATTTTCTATCAAACCAAGACCATAATTTACTCTTATATAACTGAATGTGAAATTTGGAGGAATGTAAATGTATAGTACTGGTTTTATAAATTTTCTTTCTTATTATCACGCTTAAAAATTTTTCTGTATTGGAAATGATTATAAATTACTTAATATTTTAAGATAATTCTTTAAGTAAAATTCTCAAAGAGAATTCTATTTCCTATCACTTCAAGATTTAGATAAAACATTCAAACAAAAGAACAATTATTATGATAGAATTGAATAATAGATTTTCTACAATCTACAATTTAACAATAATATACTAATCATTACCTTTACATATTTTGTCATGATGAAAAGCGTACCAGCATAAAATTAAAAACCTACAGTTCAGTTTTTTTTTTTTTACAAATAAAGCTACCTTTCAACCACACATTATTATGATTGAAAGTAAAACATTAATGTACTATTTAAATTATTAACAGAGAGATCTAGTATAATAAATTTGTTTCAATAACAAACAAAACATATCCTTGAAATTATATAATAAAAATCTAAATATTTTGAAAAATTAAAATTTCAAAATTCCAAAAATTACTCTTGAAAACATAACTTTATAACTTTATATAAAAAATAATTAACTTATTATAAACTTTATAAACATAAATTATATTAAACAAATAAGAAAAATCTACTTATTGAATTGCAATAGAACATACATAATTTTTGATCATATCCAAGTTACAGTAAATTAATATTAATTCTATAATGTAATACTTTCTATAATGCTTTAAAATGTAGAATGTTGTATTGAATATCAAAATATTTTCTTTTCTATTATACAAACAATTTGTAGCTAAGATGTTGAAAATCATTTAAGTAAATCAAAATTTCATCAATAAGCATTTGATGATATATAGTTATTTATATTTTTTTGAAGCGGTTCTATACCCATAGTCCATATCACTGGTGAATCTGTATTTATAGTTACTTCAGAGCAATTATCATATGTATTTGAAGAACTTACCAGACTACCAAATTGTAATGTTGCCTTGTCTAAGAAATGAAATATTTGTTTTCTACAATATTGAATTGATTTAAATATGTCACTATATTAATCAATACATACTCAAATTCCATTTTAAACCAGTTGTTACTATACAGTTAACAGGTGCACCAATTGGTAATAGCCCGCACCAGCTATTGTTTTGTACCAAAATTTTAGGGATAATTATACTATGAAAACCTGGTCTTAAAATCCATGTCAATGAATTGCTTGCAAGTTGAATCACCTAATAAATACGTAAAATTTAATAGATGGAACTGAATATTTTAAAACAGAAATAAATTATAATTAATTAAAAACAATTGAAAACAATTACTTGTAATTGTGGTTCAATAATCTTATCACTTTTATAAAGCGTATTAATATTTCCCATAATATGATCAAATCTGCCTGAAGTATCTGCAAACACGTATATTCTATTTAACTGTAAACAATAATTTCTTTTATTATTGAATTCAAACAATTTTAACACATTTTATAAAACATTCTATAATACCTTTACATTCTTTTTTTTAACATATTTTCCCAATTCAAACAAAGCTTTCGTATAATCTGTATGATCTTGATCAGGTGTTTTAATAATCATTGCACCCATACTTCTTAGCTTTTCAAGAATTAAAGGAGAGCAACTATCCATATCACCAGTAATTAAATTTGGTACATATTCAGTATGATTTTCATTCAATAAATCAATACCTTGCTCTTCTAAGTAACGCAGCCACTTGTACGTTCCACCATCAACAGTAACATTAACCTGAGCTGAATAACATACACTTCTGATTAAATTATTATTAACAAAAACTGCCAAATATACAATTTCTTTTATTTATTATTTAAATACTTTTAAATACAAAAAACATACCTTTTTTCCAAATTTGAAGTAAAATATCATCTTTCCAATAAAGTGGACTGTTTAATATAACAACAGCATACTTATGATGCATGTGATAATTAAATATTTGAAGAGGATCCCACACTGTTGTGTCTAAATTTGGCTCACACTGCATGATTAATTTCGATTTATGTTTTTTTAAAACTGAAAAAAATATGTATAAGTTTTAATAACCATGTGATTTAAGGACACATAGTTTTAACTATTTAAATATTTAATATTTAATATAATTGTAAAAGAAGTTGAACAAAAATTGGATTTCGGTTCACTATTTTTATTATATCTTACGTAATAATTGTTGGACTCTGTTCACGATGAAACTCAGATTCAGAATACTACTTTTAAGCTTGCACATAACTTATATATGTATTCGACATAATTATAACTTTGTATTCATACTTAATTTTGTATGAAAATTCAAGTGTATATCGATTCATTATCACAATCACATGTTTTAGTTGTATACATAGGATGGTATCTTTATTGTAAACTTTAATTAAAATTTTAATTTCACATGTTTAGTATGCAATAG
Source organism: Lepidotrigona ventralis hoosana (assembly GCA_002806875.1). Lineage (NCBI taxonomy): Eukaryota > Metazoa > Arthropoda > Insecta > Hymenoptera > Apidae > Lepidotrigona > Lepidotrigona ventralis. Next base: position 6,526 of record NIPQ01034329.1, read on the forward strand.
TAATTTTATTCGACAGTATTAAATTGTTGAAAATAATAAATTTAATTGTCAAATGAAATTATAGTATTATATTTATATTTATTTAAGAAATTCCTTGTGTATAGGTATTCGTACTTGTGTTACTACGTATTAGTATTAAATACGTGTGTATAGTTGTAAAATAATTAAAATATAATTGTATAACTAATGTATAACAAATTTAAGTATTTCATTATATAAATTGGATAAATACAATCGTCTAATTTGTATATTTTTATTTTTGTTATAACCTTAAATAACTTCATTTAAACATGTCATCTAAAATTTGGATTTGGAAAAACGTTCCCGGTATTATTGGTCGATATAACGATATAATTTATTCACGTCCTGTATTACCTTCAAATCATGATGTCCTTGTATATTTTGGAGGTGATATTCAGGTATATAAATTGCAATTTGTATAGTTATAACTATATGAAATATACGCGAATGTAAAGGATATTTATATATAAACACATTTCAATTGTAGGACATTCAAGAAAACATGGAACGTACAGATAGTAAGCAATATGTAGAATGGAGTTTAGAAAATACAGCTAAAATACTTACTACAAACTTTCCTAAAAAACATATCCTTCTGATTCGACCATCTAGGTAATAGCTAACTACTCATAAAGTATTGAAAATAACATATTTAATTTTGTTATTATTAATTCAAATATTATTTCAGGATATTGGGAACATTAAGCTGTTTTGATAATTTTGTACCATCAAAAGAATATGGTATACCGTTGTTTTGCCCAACACATAATGCTCTGAAACATTTACAAGAATTAATTAAATCTTCATTAAAGCAAATTAAAACCTATAGTACGGATAAGGTACATACTCTAGATTATAAATTATAAACTACAAATTCTAATTTCCAATTAAAACAGATATGTTCGATATTTAGGACCTTGCTTTTTTGGATATTGAAAGAATAAGATTAACATTAATTGGCTTTAGTAAAGGTTGTGTTGTTTTAAACCAATTACTCCACGAGTTTCATTATTATCAAAATAAATTACAACCTGACATTGAAATTAATAATTTCATACATCTCATTAAAAGCATGTGGTGGTTGGATGGTGGTCATGCAGGTTGGAAGAATACGTGGATTGTGGAAAAATCCATACTAGAATCTTTTGCAAAATTAAGTAATATCATTTATTGAACTTGAAACAATGTCTTGCATTTACACTTACTAAGTATTTTATTAACTTTATATTGAAAAATTAATATATTATTTTAGGAATAGATGTCAATGTTCATGTTACATCGTATCAAATTCAAGATTATCATCGTCCATGGATTGGTGAAGAAGAAAGCTCTTTCTGTAATATTTTACAAAGTATGAAAATTCCTATAAAACGAACTCTACACTTCGCAGATAAGGCAAGAAGTTTGCAAAATCATTTTAATGTACTTAAAATTATTGGAAGTTACACACAATAATGTTACATATTTTATTTACAATGTCAACATAAGATGAAAAATGACGAAATTTCTAATGTTTCATTAATTAGTTAATGATACGAAAATATATAGACTTCTTAAATACAATATCACATTTCGTAGAAGATTTGTTCACAGTAGAACTTCTATTATTCGAATTAAATATAAAATCTTAATTTTGTATTTCAATTTTGTATCACGTACAATTTAAAAATAATATATTCACACAAGGAATGATATATTTATATAAAAAATAAATATTGATAATAGAGGTTCAACTATATACTTCATACAGTATTATTTTCACATAATAAATTAATATGTACATAAAAACATTTTATAATTAACTTTGTAGCATATTTTTAATACCTCAATAGTAATGTAACAATGTAATACCTCAATAACTTAAGTTGTATAGTAATTCAATTTTTACAGCTTTATAGTAGCTCAAGGTGCATAATTTCTTTAATTGTATAATATTATAAATAATATAAATTTTAAAAAGTAATTTTGATATAGTGTAAAATTTTATCTACAATATACAAATATTTACTTGTACAGTTTGATCCATACAAAATGATAATATTTCTTTGACTATTACTAGCATCTATTTGGACATTTTGTACGATAGTAAGTTATACTTCCAGATTCTGAAACAATTTGTCATTAAATAATAAGGGTTTAGAAACAATTTGTTATTAAATAATAAAATTCATTAAGTTTTCTGTAATAAAAACATTTACCATTACTTAAATGTGATAATTTAACTTCAGCCCATTCATCAGATCCATCACAACAATCACAGTATCCATCGTTAACCTTATAAGATGGTATTTTTACTGTTTGAAAACAATCAAAATGTTATTAAAAGAAAAATGAATATACATGATAAAATGTAAATTATTAAATATACCTATAGACTGTAAAGATGGAAGTTCACAATTGAAAACACCATTGTTACATGCACTGGTACCAGGTTCATCACTACCATCCAAAGGACAGTCACAATAATTATCGTTAATTTTAAAAAAGTCTATTTCGTCTTTTGACGTGAAACAAACAAATTTTCCTCGCGTATTTGGCAGATATTTCGAAATATCTTGATCACGTGTACCACGTAATGATACAGTTCGACCTTCTTTATCACGAAGAAGTTTTGAATGCAATGGTTCATCCCATTTTGAATTCGCTTTACCAGAAACGATGTAATTAGATGTTCGTACAGATCCACTAATTAATTTTCCTACGATTGCTTGATTCAGTTGTTTAAAATAAATTAACTGATGAAAAACAAAAATAATGGCAACTATGAGCACACAAATTAATGTATACTTCAATTTTTTTCGTGTAAATCGACGTTTCCAAGAAATTTCGGTTTTCATGTTTGCCGATATTAATTTGTGATTGGAAAAATAGTTAATATTTTTCTGTTAATATCAAATTTTTCTTCAATAATAATGGCTATGTACTGTCTCTTTTTCAAGTATTTGTTACATATAAACATACATAACAAGTTTATATAAAATGTGTAATATTCATAATCGAAGAGATCACATCACACTGTATTTACAAACAGTAGATATGTAATTCGTTCTACTTCTTTTAAACATAGTGAAAAACTAATCTGTCATAAACTTGTGACACAAACGAAGTTGCCTACACGTCATCGATAATTTCAATTATCGAACGACAGTTCGAATTTCATTTCAGAAGATTCATGATTTTGTAATTACAGTATAAATTTAATTATTGCTTCAATTGTTACTATAAGAATTATTACATTTTTCATTAAAGAGCTTTAATGAAAATTGTTTCTAAAGCAAAATTGTGAAAATATTGAGAAATGACAATATTCAAATTTCTTAAAAATAAAAGTCTATCGGAAAGATAGACGAAGGAATGACTAATTATGGTAAGTTTTATACATAACAAACGGAACTTTTAAAACGGAAAATATTCTTTTATTAAAAATTGTAAGCACATGAGAAAAGGAAATGTAAAATGTTACATTGAGAACAAATCAAGACTCATTTTGAATGAATTTTGCGANTTGAGAACAAATCAAGACTCATTTTGAATGAATTTTGCGATTCAATATTAGATAAATTTTAATAAATAAGTAGTAATTATTATCATTGTTAATGTTGAAAATCCTTTTTAAGCATACAAAGAAATTTTTCTTTGTAATGTTACGATTAAATCAATGGCTTATAATTTTATAAATGCAAAAGTGAATAATTTTGTAACTTGCATATACAAAACATAGTAAACATAATATTATGTTAACGATTGCAATTTTTATAATGAAATACTGTTGCTGAAACAAGAGTTTAGAATTCATTTTATCTTATATTACAATGTAGAAAAGAAGTATGTAAAAGTTGTTTTCAATAATTCGTAATAATATAAACGGATTGCAATATATTAGCACATGTTTTTCTTTAAGCCAATAAAGCAATTTATTATTACATTGGTCTTCCCATGCCACGACCCACTGGACCTTGTGGTCCATTGTCCTGGCTGCTTCTAGGATTCTTTATAGTTTCATCGACAGATAAAATAAGACATGCTGCTTCAGTTGCAGCTGTTAGGGCATTAATTTTGACAATAGCAGGTTCCCAGACATAAGCTAACATATTATCGCCTATATCTTCAGTGTTGATATCAACACCATAAGTATGCATGCCTTTATGTTGCTTTTGTCGCAATTTATTTAAAATATTTGTTGCATCGAAACCAGCATTATCGCACAATTGTCTGAAATGAAGATGATTTTAAGATTATTATTTCTTTAAAAGATTCAAATTATAAATAATAAAATAGAGATTGAAGGTAAAATACATACCTTGGAATAACCTCGAGCGCACGAGCTATTGCTCCAATTAAAAGTTGTTCCTTTCCTGCTATTACTCGGGAATAGTCTCGTAATGTTTTCGAGAGTTCCATTTCAATAGCTCCACCACCAGCTACGTAGGCATTTGTTTTAAATAAACGTCTAACAACCATGATAGCATCGTGTAAAGATCTTTCCGTTTCTTCTAAAAATTGTTCTGCTCCCCCACGGAGTATAAATGTGCATGTTTTAGCACGTGATCCTTCATAGAAAAAGTTAAATCTAAAAATAATTATTTTCATATAATAATTGTTGATAGTATCTTTTAATTATAATCGAGTATTTGTTACATTTTTAAAATACCTTTCTCCTCCAATTTGTCTTTCTTCGAACATTTCACAGCTACCAAGATCTGATTCTTTAATGTCATGTACAGTTGTTAGAATACTCCCACCACATGCTTTCATCGTTCGTTTCAAATCTTCTTCAGGAACTCTACCAGCACAAAACATATCTCGATCCGCGAAATATTGTGTAGCAACATCACCGATTGGCAATTTTGATAATACAACTTGTGCTCCACTCTTATGAATTTTATCAAGCTTGTCATATAAAATTTGCCATTCAGCATCAACTATTTTCTGATATTCCATAACATTGTCCACACGTACTTCAGCATTGGCAATTTTGATAATACAACTTGTGCTCCACTCTTATGAATTTTATCAAGCTTGTCATATAAAATTTGCCATTCAGCATCAACTATTTTCTGATATTCCATAACATTGTCCACACGTACTTCAGCGTTATCTCTTTCTGCTTTAAGTTCCAATTCTATATTTAATAAAGCAATCTTGCAGTCTTGGTATTTTTTAGGTTGCATTTCAAATCCAGCATAGGAAAATGTTTTTTTAAAAGCTACACCTTTAATTAATTCCGAGTCTTCCAATGCCCCAC
>NIPQ01034330.1:0-11746 GCA_002806875.1 Lepidotrigona ventralis hoosana
TTAATTGAATGTTGCCTGCTAGAGATTTTTATTACGCGTGTACCACAAAGAAATCTAGATCTCGATCCGTGTTGTTTTTAATACACAAGTCACGTACGAATTATTACATTTGTTTTCAAAATTTAATCATACTTTATACAAGAATAGATTCTAATTCTTTTCAACTCGTCTCACGTCGTTATTAAATAAAAATATAAAAATATCGTTAAATAATTTAATTGAATGTTGCCTGCTAGAGATTTTTATTACGCGTGTACCACAAAGAAATCTAGATCCCGATCCGTGTTGTTTTTAATACACAAGTCACGTACGAATTATTACATTTGTTTTCAAAATTTAATGATACTTTATACAAGAAGGAATCAATGTCGATTAACAATTCTGTTGTTCGTACCTTTCAAGAAATATTTGACATGTTTATAATTTGAATTTGCCATTTTACAATTGACGTATAATATTTGAAGCGTTATAATTTCAATAAGATGTTTCATTTGACTCAACAATCCCACGTTAGCCTGTGCGAACGAACAAATGATATTTCTCGAAATCGTTTAGCTTATTTGGCTATCGACTGTTTCTTCAAATAAGTTTCCAATTCTATTGTACAAACTTCCGTCGAGATTATTTGTTATTTTATTTCAGTGAACGAAACTCAAAGAGAAGATTATTTATCCGGACTTGGACCTAAGGCAAAGTTAACTTTCGTAATTTATTTTTCAGACAAGGATAATTGAGGTTAATTGAAGCGATTTGTTACTTCGAATTGTCACTTTTTTTTAATATCTATATTTCAGATAAAATTTGCCTAACTTCGATATAATATACACGTAGACGTGTTCGATGCAAAGTTACTTTTCCAAATAAAAGTTTATTTTTCAAGTAAAAATGATAAAACAGCGAAGATGATTCGCTACTTCAAATTATTATTATTATTATTATTATTATTATTTTTTTTTTTTTTATATCTGTTTCGAATCAAATTCACCCAACTTCCGCATGAATAATTCATATAAAAGGCACAGAGTGCACGCACGTATTAAGAACACGCGTATTTAATTCCTGTAACACACGTTTCACATCGCATAATGTATTTCGTTACACGAGTTCAAAAGCACGATCTCTACTCTCTTTACCCATGTATATTACATTCCGCTACCACCATTTATCTCGTCGCAAAAATACACACCGGGAAATTGCTTTCATCGTTTCATCTACTCGTTCCGCGCATACAATTTTCGGTAGAACGTTGCACCGAGCGTTATAGTTGGCAAGATTCCGGTTAACCTTGAACGATATTCACGCGCCGGAATTACACGAACTCTGGATAGATAGATCCTCTCCATTTTGGTTCACGCGAGCCTCTGTTACGATCATCATCGCGCTTTTAGGCGAAGACGAAGCAATCCTTGCCGCTCGCGGAAACGTTTGTGCGTCGTTGCTGTAATTTCTGCCACTTTCCTTTTACAGTTTAACGACACTCACGCGATAATTCTTCGATCTTACGTTTCCATCTGTCTCGAGAATATCGTTTAATCGTTTAAATCGATCCATAAAACTTATAGCGAACAATATTTCCAGCGTCTCCGTGAATCCAAAGTTCTATTCAAGCTACCTTGAATTTTTATAGCTGCGGATGATTCGAAATTTTTGAAATAGAAAACAATGTTTGAACGTGTCTCGAAAGAATTCTTCTTCTCTCACGAGAAACGTCGAACCCTTTCTGAGCTTCTCTATGAATTTAATTGTAAAGTTAAAGTTTAGAGAAACATTCTTTCAAGCTACCTTGAATTTTTATTACGGAGAATTCCAAATTCCACGCGGTATGGTTTAAAATAGAAAAATGCTTGGACGTGATCTTGATATTATACAGTTTCAAATTTCGAGCTACCAAATTTATTCGTTCGTTTCAGCCAGACGTAAAGAAAGGAAAAATTTGCTCCCTTCTCACGAGAAGCCTCGAATCTTTCGTTATGAGAAAGGAGCAAATTTTTCTCACGTTTCACACCGTCCAGGAATTCGTTAGGAAATTCTTCTGAACTCGTCATATCCGCATGTCTATTTGAAGTTTCGATTCGCACGAACGAACAGTGATATCTCATGTTATTTACGACAGGCGTGTAACCATTTCATTTCGCGACATGTTGTTTAAAAAAACAGAGCCGTGGCTTATTTTTACAGCGTAACTGGGAAAGTATGTTCTCCGGCTGCGTGACCGCAATAGCAACGTTTATTAATTCAATGAACGTTGCAACGCTGCGATAAATATTGTCAATTTATGCGAACGGGAGGCGAAACTGTAACGATTCTCGCGAGCACAATTGAGGCGAACGACGCGTTCAGAAACGGTATAAATCATCATCACGTTAGGTCAACGATTATTTCTCCTATTTGCTTCCCCGTTGTTGCTCGAGATGCCCTCTTCATCGTTCGACACGTCAAAAGCCGAGCTTTCGATTTTCATTCTTTAAATTTTGATTTTTAATCTCATTTCTTTTGTTTCACACTGTCAGTCACCGGTGACTGACGCGGCGTTTAACCTGTTGAAAGTTAAAATTGAGATCCTTTCACGGTTGTGTTTTGATAAATCACGTCTGTAGAAACGTAAAAAGGAGAAAAAAAAATATCGATAAATTAATTTGACTTTAAGACACATGTCTCTACGCGAACATAACTATACAAGGTAGTACGACTGATTAAAAGGACGGGGGAAAAAAATGAGAATAAAATTCGAGAAAATCGAGGTTGAAAATTGATAATACAATTATTATTTCCTCTAAAGAGTCTAATTGTACCTTAAATTAAGACAGACTCTACTTGGATCCTTCAAATTTCCCCATTAAAACGTGTTTTATAATCATCTGTTTCTCTTCAACTGATTGACTTTCACTATACTCTTTGTTTCTCACTTTTCTCCCTGGCTGATGGTTGATTAAATATAAACGAATGAAAATACTTGAAAGAATTGAAATGTGCGAGCCACGAATTCCTAAACTAAAAGAAGAAAGACAGGGAAAGTAATTACGACGCGAGAGGAGAAATAATCTCACAACGTCAGAAGTCGCAAGATAATAAAGTCGGAAACAGTCATATTTGCGAGGGCATCGCCAATTAAATGGCCGTCGAATTATCGAGGCAGAGAGAGTAAGAGCGTGAGAGTGAGAGTAAGAAGAGCGCGGTGTCCTAACGCGTAACACAAGACCAACACACACACACACACACACACACACACCGAATTAATTAACAATGTCGTGGAAATTCATTTGCGTGGAATTGCTTGGTCGTAACGAGCCAGCTTCATTCCGCTCTGATAATACGCGATCGAACCGCGTTTCCAACTCGCCCGCTCGTCCATCCCCTCTCGCTGCTTTTCACTTTCGCGTCGAGTTAAGGGTCGCGCGCCGGTTCAATTGAAACGAATTTCAAGACCACGACGATCCAACGACGAAAGGAAAAACGATCGACTCGTGCCCGGATCTCGTCTCGTCTCGTTTCGTCTCATCTCGACGTTGCACTGCGGCGCCATCATGGCCGATTGTTTGCTGGAACGCGGTGCGCACAGTCCCCTCTCGTTTAAGAGATCGTCTCGAAATTACTGTCGAGCGAGACACCGGCCGTTCGACACGATTCAGACCGTTTTCTTTTATGTTTAAACCTACCGTCCTCCCTGCCGACGATACGGGCGGAAACGAGCCACTGAACCCGCGCCACTTCGCTTCCCTTCGACGCCTTGCTCACAACCCCCGGCGTCGTTTCATTTCTTTCGCCCTATGGCGTGCCGTATGTCGCTACTTACGTATCCTTTCTTGCTTTATCTCCGCGGTATTTACATATTTATTATCTTCCGGTCGCGCTCTTTGATTTTTCTTTCTCCTTCGTCGCTCTGGATCAAGCTTCGGGCTGTTCCGAAATAATCAGAGAGTCGTTTCGTGCCTCTCTGTGTGTAATGAATCATATTTATCGTGTCAATGTGTTTACACGATTTCTATTTTTCCTCTTCATTTTCTATGATTTCTTCTCCCTCTTCCACGGCTCTGTACCTATTTTTCTCTCTTTCTCAATTTCATAAACCCTTCCTTTTTCACCCTCATTTAACCTTGCACACCCTCCTCTTCCCTTCGTCCGCACGAGTACAATCACAATCAGTCCACTTCCCCTCTTCGTCCCACTTCGATGGGCATTGCGTCGCTCGATCTATCTGTCTTTCTCTTTTTCACCACCTTGCACCAGCCATCAGCCCCTTTTTCACCGTGGCACGCGGATGCAGGGTGAACACTCGAGAGCCTGCCAAGTCCTCGTCCGTCCAACAGGCAATCGTCGAGGCCACGTTCTCGCCCGCGTGTCGTCCTTGATCCCCTCTCGTCCCACCCTTCAACCCTCCCCTCGCCGGAGGTGTCCGTGAATTTTGCCGAGCGCCGAGAGCGAAATAAAGGCACTCTCGTTAAAACGAACCTCCTCGTCGGAATTCAAATAGACCATTCTCCGTTCCAACGCCTCCTAGTTTCGTTTCTTCGGTTTTTCATTTAGTGCCTTGTCCTCGGCGCCTTTTTGTTGCAGTCTGCACGTACGTACACGCCGGCTCTTCTTCTCGTTTGTGCTTTGAGTTTCAAATCGGGGCCATAGACAGGGAAGCGATCTTTCACTTACTCTCCATCACCGTCCTCCAATCGGAAGCTTTTGCCAAAGATAGAGGAAATTTGTGATTTCTTTCTTTTTTTTTTTTTTTTAAAGTAAAAAGTTCTTGGAGCTTTGGTGGAGCTTTGGTGGAGAGAGTTTTTAATGGAGGTGCAGGGTATTTAGAACTTTTCAAATAAATAAATTTTTTTTTTGTTATAAAAGTAGAGGGAATTTGTAATTTTTTTTTTTCAGGAAAATTTTCTTTAAATGAGAGTCTAGATTTAATGTTTTAAATCATTTTTAGGTGAGACGTTGCAGCAAGTTTCTTTTTAAATCATCTTCGAGCAGGGAATAATTATTTTTCCGGTAGAGAGAGTTTGTGAGGTTTCTTTAAATGAAAATGTAAACAATTTAGAACCTTTTAAATAAAAATAGATTTGTGATATTTGGTATATTTTTAAGTAATTCTAAGTTTCAATAATATTAAAATTAAATTCATAATTCACTAGTTTTATTCATTTTAAAATTTGAAGGAAAATTTTCTTTAAATAAAGATAGAAAAAAATTGAGATAATACTACTTGACGTTATTCTTAGTTAATGTAGCATTTTTAATTATTTTCGAGTAGCAGTTCTCGGACTTTAAATCTTGAAAGTTTCAAGTTACTTCTAACTACTTTGTCAGAATATTTGAGTCTTCGAATTTCTCAATTATCTCTTTTTTTTTTAAAAAAAAATCAAATGATTTTGCAAAGTTGAGTCACATTGTACGAATCGTACTTTTTGTATCCCTCATTCGTATCCCCTTTCATTTACAAATTGACCGGATGATTAACGTTATCTAACACTAATTTTCAACTATAGTCCGATAAAAAAAAAGGAGCATTATTTAATTATACCTAGCCATACCACTGTGCTATTTCATTTTCTTCTCGCGGACACTGTTTTCTACTCTCCGACATTTTTATTCGTCGCCTTTCCTCGACATTTCGAATAGCGCGCGTTACGAGTGAAACGCTGCTCTCGCCGCGAATAAAACCACGACGAGTAATTGATTAATGATTGTTTCTTGCAACAGTGTTGGTCTAACTTTGTCCGTATTTTTTTTTTTTTTTTTGGTNGTAGAAGAAAATAAAAATGGCAAATTTCGCGAAAATTTTCGTGGTCGTTTTGTTTGAATTACGAAGCCAAAGGGTAATTAGCTCGGGATGGAGGATCACGTTTGAGACGATTTATAGAAAAGACATTGAACTGATAGTTTCTTGCACTTCGTCAGGCTATAGTTGAAGTCTGTTGAGTGGGAGACGTCTTCCCCATGATTTATCAACGCTCACCCCGAGCAGTTTCACCGCGAACATTAACCGAGATCAAGGTTGCAGTCGGCCTTGAACGATCAAGTGCAATTAATCACGCTAAGACTCGAATGCAATTCTAATCCGAATCATTTACGTCTGTTCAACTCTGGAATAACATCGTTGACACAGTCTGTGTTGAATGATCAGAATTTTGGGTACTTGTGTTTTATATTCTTCGCGTTAGAGATTTAATAATGAAATTAAACCGAATTGTTTCTAGAACTGTGAGAAATTTTGCTTTGATTAGGGCAGGAAGTTCAACTCTCGAATAATATCGTTCACATGAGATTAAAATTGAAGTTCAAAGCATTTCATTTTAGTATTAGAATACATTCATTAGCAATAAATTACGATTAAATTAAAAATTCTAAAACGAAATAATTTAAACTGTTATGTTGTATCAACGACACAATAATAGCATTACCTTGACTTAGAGATGATTATGGTAGGTACTACAAAAGAATACTTGTAGTATGTTAAAGGCTAATATAAAAATATAATTATCAAAACCTAATTCTGCCCGAAGGAGAGGAGAAAAATTTTCAAGGCTACCAAGTGCTTTGATTATGTTCTTTCTTTTTTAAACAACTCGAGCTGGTCTCTTCTATCGCGAGGCATCACCCTTGAAGCTCTTTGTTCTTTCACCATTGTGACCGTGCAATTACACGTGTTTTCAAAGAACGTCGACGGACGATCAAGATTACTTAATTTCCAAAATTGCTCGGCTGCTTCGGTCGACGAAACACAATGCAACGAATGGAACTGAAAACCTTTTAGTACCCTGGTGAGGAACACCCCTTTCACTGAAACTACCCTTTCAGCGGCCATTTCTTCTACCAATTGTTTTTAAGTTATATCAATTTATATATAAGTACGTAATTCTATATATATATATGACAATAGATAGTTGCATATCTATATCATATAGATAAATAAATAGAAAAGTTTTATAACATATTCTAAATGGATTGTTAAAGAGGAGACTTCAGTCTTCAAGAATGCGGTGGATTTAATTATGAAAATTAAATTTTTACAATATACAGGCGTTTGTTTTCATTGAATAATCTTCAGAAAAAATGAACGTAGTTTTCAATTATGAAAATGAAATTTGGTAAATTACGAAATCATAATTACAAGAATTTCGAAACTCGATTAAATAGTCTTCAGAAAAAGAAGAAAAAAATCAATGTAGTTAGTAATGTGTTTATCGAACGAACGTTCAATTACAAAAATCTTCAGTCGAAACTTGACTAATATGTCAAGAGCAGCTTCAGGTTTTAGATATTTTCGGAGCACGACGTGGCGAATATATATATATTGTATAAATATAATTTAATGATGTTTGTTATATTAAGTAATAAAGAAAACGGAAACAAAACAACAAATAATAAAAGCAACACAGACAACAATAATTCGAATAAACTCAAACGACAGAATTAATTCTTTTATGCAACACAAAATGATCATTCTTTTGACCACACTCATTCAACGTTGTTTTAAAACTCTCCGTTTTCAAAAAGAAAAGCGCTCACATCACATTCACACTTTTCGTTCACGCATCTCCAGCAAACAGGCCATCTATTAAAAATAAAAATAACTAAAAAAATATAACTGTACATTGTAATAATTTCGATACTACAATATGTATATATAGCGTAATAAATATACGAGTAAATACAGGCGAAGTATAATTCCTGATACAGGCTTGGCACTGGTACCTTGGCAGAAAGTGAAAATATTTCCGCGTCGCGGAAATTCAGAGTCGTCCTCGGCAGCAGGGGTAGCGAAATAACATCCTCAACCGCACGATTAATGTACCTTCAATTCGGAGTCCCTTTTTGCCGGCATTTCCTCCGGTACATTCATATTATTTGCGAATAATAGCGGACGGACGTCGTTTGCTCAGGTTGGTCCGAGCAAACAGTATTTCCTCGGCGCGCGGTCGGGACGAGAGAGCTGGCAAAAACGATGTAGAACCAGATGTCGTAACTGGATCTCCGGCGAGAGCTGTCTCGCTACTCGAAAACGCTTAAATTTCAACTGTAACCCTCTTGCATTCCGCGTACTTTCCCCACGTACGTACGTATGTGTGTGTGTACATGTACCATCCACAGCCGATAAAATGAGAAAACGCGACGCTTGGCAGAATTTAACCCTCCACTCCCCCCCCNACGTGAAATATTACGATTCCGGGTCGCCGTATTTTTCTCAGAAACTAAATTACCCGCCCGCGTAATAAATTTCACCGAGTTTTCGGTGTTGCATGCTCTGGCTGGCTTGGTGTATTGGATCTGGAATATTGTAAAAATGGCACTGATTCTGTCGTTGATAACGAACGGTCGTAGACGTTGCCAGAATCTTGGGTAAAAGTTTGAAACAGAAATTTCACCTTGGAACGACACCACCGGTCAAAAAGTTTGATTCGGTCGTGTGAAACAAATGGATGTTATAATATCGGTGTTTTTTTACCGACGATCGAAGCAGCGGAATTTCCGTCGAAGTGAAGGAAAGAAACAGAAATACTTTGTATTACAACGGAAGCTTTTATTTATACATTTTACGGGAAAATTCAACGTCTGAAATTGTTTTAGAATCGTCTTGACCATTTTGTAGGCTTAGTGATTTCTTTGTATAGAATATTTTGGTACGATGAACGTATCTGTCGTTGCATAGTGTGACTAAAAAATATACAGAAATCGACCTGTAACGAAATATTAAACTAATTGCAACCAATTCAATAAAATAATTTTAACCGAATGTTAAATCGAAATGCAACCTTTGTTTAAATCAGATCATTAATATTAATTGTATAGTAACACAAAAATAAGTAATTTATAGGTTATGTATAGAAAAATAGGTTATCTATAGGCTATGTGTACGAAAACAGGTTATGTATAGAAAAATAAGTTATTTATAGGTTATGTATTAAAAAAAACCTATCTATATATGAAAAAAAAAATATTTTAACTCCATTAAAACTAAAGATATGATAGTTTATATTTCGCATGTTTATGGATCAATAAATACTGAAAGTCTTTTTTTCTAAATTCATTTGTCAGATCACCTTGTCTGAATTAACACGAAGGTTAAAACCCTCTGAACCTTCTGAATCTTGAAGCATTGTCTTCATTTAGAAATTCTTTAAAAATTTCAGACGAGAGGTTTGCTAAATAATTTAGCGAGGAAAGGAAATTTCAGAGCAACGAGGCGAATAAATAATTCAATACATTTGCAAAGGATAATTGCACAAATTGAGATTCCATAATTAATACAGTTTTCTTGAGACTTGAGTTTGAGACGATGGAGATTATTAAATAGAAGAAGAATGAGATCATATATTTACTCGATAGATATTCTACACTTATGTGTTATATAATTTTCATCGATTTCTCTGTAGTTACATGGAAACAACGAATAAAAATAGGTTCATTACATTACTTAGAATCAAGCGACTACAATAGTTAGGATTTAAGACGTAAACTTAAGAAGAATAAGGTAAAAGAAATTTTTACTTATAGTGGATCTTTAAATTATTTTTTTCTTCTATATTTATAATTTCCTTGATCCTTTTCTGATTTCTACTTCTTATAGCCACATGGTGGAAAATAAAAGACGAAAAACGAATCGTGATGATTGTTTCAAAATACTTCGACTGTGTAAAGAAGAAGAAATAAGACGAATGAAACCTTTATTCAATTGTACAGATTTTCAAATTATACATTCCTCCTGTATTCACAATTTTCTTAAAATTCCTCGTTGCTCCTATTCCTTGTAACTACGTGGAAGTGAAGAACGAAACGCGATTCGTAACGATACTTTAAAAAGAGAAGAAAAAGATGAAAGAAACGTTTACATAGATCTTCAAATTATTTATTCTTCTGTACTCGTGATTCTCTTGAACTTTTCCCGATGGTTGCTCACATTTACGTGTAAAATAAAAAGATGATTCATTTAGTTGCACGTTACAATTACTCGGTGGTGGCTTCAAATTATTATTCATCCATCAGTATTGATAATTCCTCGAATTTTCTATCGATGAAATAGAGAGCGCAACGCGATTGGCGATGACAGGATTACGCCACTTGAACCGCACTTGTCCGCAATTCTTTCTAAACGATCGGACACCACCGACCCCTGTCGAAGCCCTCTCTGAACACGATATAACGCGCTATACTCGGCTGCCACAATGCGGTGATCGCACTTAAGCAGCCACTCTTACGCCCTCCGGAGTGCTCCTTACTTCCTTGCCCTCGAGTTCACGTGAATCTCGAAGGCTTCTCGTTTCGATTACGCCTCGGGGAAAATTATTATTCCTCGACTCGACTCGACTCTGCACGATGGACGCGTGTTAAACGAATCTGCGTGGATTCTGGCGAGCGAAGATTCTTCTCTTTTTTTTTTTTTTTTTTTAAAACCCNGGCAACACGCGAATTATTAACTGCGTGTAAATGATGAAATAGGTTACTGAGTAAACAGCCAGCCGGAGGGAGGCGAGTTTGATCGATAGTTGGTGTTTGGAGCACTTCGTACTTCCGGGACCGGTGCAGCACACACTGTTTCCATAATTTATACCGCGGAGGATCTACTTCTCCTTCGGCGGAAATTTTGCAAAATATTCGAGACGCGCTCTCGTCGTTCGCAGTTTTTTTTTCAGCCTTCAGATCCGTCGCGAACCTCTTTTTTTTTTTTAAAGAATATTCTAAGCTGAATGTTAGTGTACGTGGCCTCTCAAATCTCTTCTCTCTTCACAGAATTGTCTGAAAAATGTGCTCCCAATCAGTAGGATATAACTTTCCGTCCCGCGGCGTAGAATCCATTTGCTATTGTTAGTATTGAGTAGGATTTGTCCTACATTAACGTTGTTAAATATTGCATGACTTTTTGAAGTAATTAATTCTTATACATTCGTGCGAAGTTTGGATGTAGTGAATAATAAAACACTAGTAAAATTGCTCGTTATAGTTATATATCAAGAACTTGAAGTATAATATTCGAATCTCTGAATTTACATTGATGTAATAACATTGGAAATCATCAACATAAAATGAATCTCTGTTTGAAATTTGAAAAATATATGATTGGAATGGCATAATGAGAATTAGTGCGTAATAATACATTAGACGAATCTCTGTTTTACATTCGCACTTGATCTTTATGCATTTACGCGAAACTTTCGAACGGCAGAGAAGATAATAATAGTACAAGAAGGTAATACAATTCGTATTTATTTCGTAGAATGAATCCTCGTTTCTTTTTCTCTTTCAATTTTTTTTCATGAAAACACACGCATTTGCATGAAAGCCCGCGGTCTAATAATTCGCTTTCTCATGCGGAGTTATTAGCATTTCCCCCAATTACCACTATTCAACATAGAACCTACGTGTAAACGAACGCAACGAGCAAATGAAATTTCTGTTCGAATAAAAATTCTGTTGATTAATCGCCGGTCGATAAACTTTTCGATTATATGATCTTGGACGTGTACATAAAATCTGGACGTGTCGGGCGTAGCTTTGAAAAATTGTTTCTTCCGATTTTCACAAGTAGAAAAAAATATGATTTTTCTCATTTTTCTTATTTTTTTCTTTTTCGTCGATTCGTTCAACGTTTCTTAAATTCGTCATAGACACGCACATGAATGTACAGTCGAAATTTTCGTCTAATACTTACATCAATTATGTACGTCCTGACGTGTAAATATTTACCGCGGGAAACCATTAATTTGCGTTTTCCTTGTTAATATTCATGAATTTTCGGGGGGGGGGTGTTAAAGTATTT
>NIPQ01034335.1:0-11748 GCA_002806875.1 Lepidotrigona ventralis hoosana
GGGTCTCCTGCGTAGTCACCTCCACGTGGTGAGACCTGGTAATTGATATCGTTTTACAAACCTTAACGTTTGTAAAACATTATAAAGCTAAATTATAAAACTATGAACGATAAACATTAATGTTTGTGAAGCGATATCAAGCTAAGGACTACGCAACCTACAGTTCAGTTTAAAACTAAACTGAACTGTAGGGACAGTTAGTTCATAAGTAAAATATTGGACCCCCCAGCGGGGCACCGTGGGACGACGAGGGATCTCGCAGGGACATCGTGGGATGCGTGCGCCTTAGCTTTAAGTTGCGTGCGCCTTAGCTTTAAGTTGCGTGCGTTTAGTTGTAGTTAATCTCTGTAAATTCATTGTGAACGCATTCTGTACAAAGACACGGTCATTGAACTTGGGACGAAATTAGGAATCCCTCATCTCCTCTCTTCTTTTGTTCGTTTTTGCTATTGTTACTTTGTTCGTTGCACTAAAGCCGGGTCTCCAAGTTTGCTAGCCAGTGTGCCGAATCGGAGAACTGCAGCCACGTCCGAAAGGACGAGGTGAGATTCTGGTAATCTGGCGTCCTTGGTAATTCGACTATATATATATATATATATATATATATATATATATATATATATATATATATAGATTNNNTTTTTTTTTTTCCGTTCCTGCTAATCCAGTATCGCGCTCTACCATTCGTTGCGTTGTTCTGCCGATAGTATAGAATGTGAGTTTAGGATTTATCGCGAGAAGATTTTATGTCGCGTTTAGAACATGCCGTGTTTCCTTCTGATTGATTTCGTTTCATCAGCACCGAATTTTGAGGGGAGAGGAATAGCTCGCCCGAGGAGGAGAAACGTGGTCAGATGGGTAGAGATTTAGACAGAGATAGTAGATAATTTAGACAGAGATAGACGCGCGTAGGCGAAATGAGGTCAGTATTTTTTGAATCATTTGCCAAATACGCGTTGTAAATAATCTGTGAATTTTACATCATATTTCAATAAAGTTCCAATAGAGATTATACTTAATTAGTACTGTCTGTCTCGCGTGTTACAAAAAAATATCATATTCCAATAAAGTAACTACAAAAAAAGAGAAAATACATGAAATATCTTTCTATCCAACCTATCCTGGATAGTTGCTTAATTCATAAATTGATCAAAAGAAGTTGCAAGTGAAAAAAAAAACACTTTACGGTGTTTCGTTAATAATGATAATTAAATATTTTCAAATTTTAAAACTGACAATTCATGGAACTTTGGAATTTAATTGAAATAATTATTTTTACACGATGCGATTTATTTTTCCAAAGCAACACCGTGACGTGTTATTTTAAAGAGCAGAAGTATGATTAACGTTATATTTGAAAAACGACGTTCCGCATGCATCGACTTAGTATGATATTGTCAAATTTTGTCGAAGAACGGTATCCCTGAGCAACGGAAGAGCAATTAGACAATTAGCACTGAGGAGAGTTAGCACTCAATTGGGGTGGTTATTGTAATCAAGCCTCTACACAGTTTGCTTTGTTTGCCCCCGTGCCCACTTTGTGTTGCAAAAGCTGTACACTTGTGTTTGCGTCTTGGCTAACACGTTTTAATTGTAAGTGCCACGATTGTTTGCAACCCATCCAATCTTCCTTTTCAAATTAAACGTCACCCTGTTCCTTGGCTGAAACATCTCTAACACTTCGCACCTCTACAGACACCTCGTGACGTGATATCGTTTCTTTGGTGTTTTTTTTTTTTTCGAATGTCTACTATTGAATTTGTTTTCGAAAATGTAACGTGTTACAAATTACGGTTCACATCATTAGTTGTGGCGTAACATAGTCACAGTCGACAATATCTCGCGAAATGACTTTTTTAATCAGTCTAATCTAATTTCTTGTATAATTACACATAAGTTCCAATATTCTAACATTCTAAATATTTATTTTTATAAGTTGAAATGTTCCAAATCCTCTATGCTTTTTCTGACTTATCCTCTATGCGAATTCTTGATTAATTTTTATTTTTGTAAATCATAGAATTTGCTAAACTAATTTTCTCTTTCGAAACTATACAGTCAAATTTTAGCTTATTTGTAACGACAATAAAAGCAAAAGAAGCAATGTTTATACTTTTTAATAAATATAGATATATTTTCTAATCGACACTCGAGTATCGCTTTTTTAAATTGCTACTTTCAAGCAGAAACTACTTTCAACCAAATTATTTATACTACTCTGCAAGTATCTCGATAATTTTGAATTATTCCAAATATATAATTTAAATGAATCATTTTAATTTAATTATTACATATACAATTAATAGAATAGCTAATGTTAATTAGTACAAAGAAAAGAGCAGTAAATTGAAGGTGGTTGAACATTGACTTTATAAAGTGATCAAATTTAGCAGACCAAGGTGAGCGTTTGGTAAAATTACCAGAAATCTGAACGTTTAATACTGATAAAACATCGAATAAGTTAAGAATGCATCTTTATTTCCCCCTTCAACCTCTAATAATCAATTGTTTTATTTTTAATTATAAGATTATCTCTATAATATTCTAGTACGGACTGAACACCAAAGCAAAGGAATATTTCGTCGATCGAAAAGAAAACAAGATTACCATCCTTCTTGATGGAATTCTCCTAGAAATTCAGTTATTATTTCATCATAACTAAAACACACGCCATATCTTTCCCAAACTATCGCGCGAACAATACCACGTTCCGAGATATTTTGCCCATACACGCGACGGATTAAATCCGTATATATATATATACGTAGAGATCTGACTCTTTCTTCCGGAAAGTGAGTGTCGATTTCCTTTTTCGCGAAACCCAATGCATAAAGAAACGCGACGAAATACGGATCTCGCGCTTATCGAGGCCTCCATTGTTCGCAATTAAACGCACAACCGCCCACGCAGCGGCTAGTTTACTGCACCCGGGCGTTAAAACGTAATCGATGTCGCGATAATATCGGCGAGGTTCGCGTCACGGATAGATTTCGCGGTGGAAAAAATCGGTGGAAAAAGTATCGTTGCCGGTGGATCGCCGCGTTGACCTTAATTACCGATCAGAAGAAGTGAGCGGGAATGAACGAGACGCAGACAAAGAAGAAAAAGAAGAAGAAATGAAACGCGGCCGCATCATTGAAAACCAGAACCATGGCAGAGCCGAAGGAGAGTTGACTCCATTGATGAGCAAAATTCGTATAATCGTGAAAATTATTTTTATCAACGATACGATATAAACTTAAGTACGTTTTTTTTTTAAATATTTTTTTTTGGCGGGGGATACGTCGCAATGACTATCTTCTTATAAAATAGCACTTTGTAATTGCTTTTCATTCAACTTGTGAATTTTCATCAGCCAATGCTACTATTTTTCAATTCAGAATTTATGTCGAAGTCTAGTTTAATTTCATACTTTTGAGAAGTCATCGCAAGATCCCTTCTTTTGGGGTAATGTAACAAGATATGTAGTACAGAGCAGCAAAATTCCTGAGAATCAGCCCTGGAGACAAAAGGAGGGGGGAGAAAAAAAACTGATGGAAATGCTTTTCCGACACGAATATATGCGTACACGTCGGGAGAGAAGGGAGAAATACGAGCACACGTTGCGTAGAGCATGTTCGGACGGAACGTTAATGTCAGTTAATTATCTGTAAAACGCCCGAGGCGAGGGATTCGTTTCCGAAGTGGCGTGCTTGTAACGCGTGGGCGCAGTCTGTGTGTTTTCTGGAATCACGACGCCCATACAGAATCTCTCTCGTTGTCGATTTTCGGCCTGGTGGAAAAAAAAAAGAAAAAAGAAAAAAGAAAAACAGGGCTCGTTTATGGTTCGTTCGCTCGATGCAGCGAGAAAGACGGAGAGAGATTCCGCGTTTCGTCGGAAAATCAGCTGCTCAGAATCCAGATTTTACACACAACCCGCACAAAAATCTAGAGCACGTTAAAATATTAAAAGGAATAATAATTTTCTTCATCAAAAGAGAAAGTATCGAATTGCATTGTGATTAATTAATCGCACAAATATGAAATACGTATAATTATGATATATTTCTCTGACTCTCAGAGAATCATACGAAAAAGTTTATTTCGTTTGAACGGAAAATATGTACTCCCGTGCTTCAAACTTCTGAGCTGGAGTATATTAAGCACTGGGGAAAAATTCGTCTGGGCTTTTGAAATGTATATTTCATATTTATACACTTTATAGAAATATATTTTTATAGAATGTATTTTATATAGTATGTAGAAATATAGTTTCTAGTCATGCATTTATGATTCATAAAAGTACTTGTGCACTTGGGCATGTCTTTTTCGTGTGTTTTATTTTTTATCTTCGACAACAGGAGTGTCATAAAGATTCATCCTCTACTATATGCAATTCATTGTCTTGATCGAACCGTTTAAATTTTTAACTAATAGAACCCTTTCCAAATTTGTTTTGCTACGTATCCTGAGTTTAAACGTGTAGAATACAGAAGCCTAAACTTTCAACTTCTCACAGTCCGTCTTCAATTACAGACAGTAAAGCGTCGAAAATAATGAAAAGTTACTGATTGAAATTCACTAATTTTAATTTTAAGTTTGCAAATTATCTGAAAACTTTTCACGATACCTAACATATATACGCACATTCTAGATATGTATTCTACGATAGAAGAACTTTTTATTCTACAATTCTCTATAATTAAAACAACTCCTCTATGTTCATATTTTTCAATCTGTCTCTTCGCCCTTCGTCGTTTCCTTTCGGGTTTCGAGAGAAATATAAAGGGGACGAAGGAGAACGACGAGCGATATTGGAATTGTTCACATAGCAATCGACGGCAATTTTTCACGTTTTTATCGGTGGTATTTCATCGCTACCGTGTCGGCCTTTCGACGAGAGAATCAAACAACGAACAAAAAGCATCGACGGATCACGGCAAGTTTGCGGTCCGATCCTTCGCGTGATCCCCGTGTCCTGTTCCACGGCACGCTCCCGCCATTCCACGTGCGTTTCCGGCCGAAAATTCGCGCGTGCCGAAAAAGAAACAGTCGCTTTCTTCATCCGTACCGGCTCGCTGCACGTTCGCGTTTCTTTCAAATATTTGCCCACCAAACACGCCGGCCGCTCGTCCGTGGCGCGAGATGAAAACTCGCGAACCGCGACCATCGTAAATACGATGGAACAAAGAAGGGAGATCGGTTTCTAATGACGTTCGACGATTGGATTTCCCGCTCGTCCAGAGGCATGATTCTCTGTAAACGTTTGTGTCGATACGAAACGTGTTCTTTTCTCGGTAGATTTTTATTTCGCTTCCTTTAATGAGAGGTCCATTTTATCACCAGAGAAGAGAAAGAGAAATCAATTGGGAGGCCCATTTTTTAACAGAAACGTCACGAAAGAGAAAAGCCCACGGAGAAAGGTCGTTTGTTAAGGATTATGCTTTCGACAATTTTGCCGGGGGCAAAAAAAAAAAAAAAAGAAGAAAAAAATAGAAAACATTCCGAGCGAGAAATTACGTGCATAAAATTTGGCGCGCTGGCAAACGTAATATCCGAAACGAAATGGACACTGTGGTATTTTGCGCGTTCGTGCGTCACTTTTATGCATCACGGATAAATGCGTAAAAATCCGCGCAGTCTGGTAACGACATCTGCGTAATTGAACGTCGATGATAAACCGCGCGGCTTGTAGCGGCTTGCAGCGGGTACGAAGGCCGGAGCCAATGAAGGATACACGTATCCAGCAAGACGGCTGGAAATATTTCACGGTACATCTCTTTAGTCCGGCGATCGGTAAAAATTCTCCTTTCGTCAGCATTGTTACGGAAAATCAGTGTGCATTTTTCACGAGTCGGCGCACAATAGGAAGGGAAACGCCGAGGCATCCGAAGCCGCCTCCCATTGTGATTTTTCCATCCGCGCTTTTTCCTTTTTGCGAAACTCCATCCATTTGTTCGCGGGGGATCGAAGTTTGCGGATGTTTCGCAGCCATTTCGGACCGAATGCTACAGGTACCATTCTGATAAATGGAACGTCGACCGGCCTGCACATACAACGCTATAAATCTAAACGTCGCGATACACGGCTCTCGAATAAAGCCCTCCATAATTCCATGGTATCTTATCCCGGCGATGTCTGTCGATGCGAAACGATGAACAGTCGGTGGCATACTTTCGCCGTTACGTTTCGGCGTCTTCAAGCGAGATTTTCTACAAGCTATCGGCCTCTCGTCAGATTTTTCGATTAGACAAAAGCATGTTTCTGTTTCAAATTCGTCAGTCAACGCTGAAACTACCAAAGTGACTAATCTAAATTTAAATTTCATCCAAATAATTTTCTATGGGAATATTACAGATTTATTTATTTATAATAACGGTAGCTGAAAAGCACTCCGCCGGTGTTAATTGTAATTCAATTTCCTCTCGACGAAGTTGAAGCCCCGCGGACCACGATGGAATTGCAGTGAAAACGTCTACGGGGCTCATTGGCATGGTTAGNAACAGCGGATTTTTAAATACACTGTGATTTAAAATATATTAATTTTGTGTTGTTTATTATATCATTAACTTTTTCTCACACTTTAATTTCTTTGCTACAAATATTATACTTTAGTCGTAGTTCTAGTGTTAAAGAATTCGACCTTGTCTGTCGACGTACTCGAATAAATAGGGTCTGTACTGTATAGTAAAATTAAAGATAGAATTAAAGTATTGTATGGTTGAATAAAGTATAAGAGAATTTTGTTGGCTGAAGTTCACTCGAATTCCTTATAAAAATCACTCGAGTCGAGTTACGTAAACTATTCGTCTCACAACGAATTCATCTAATTTATATAATAGAGTTCTGCTTCAGAATTTTACTTTGACACATCTACTTTGTGAAATACCACAAATAATTTTTATTATTTCTAGTAGATGTTTGAATGCAAAAGTGCCAGTCGGTCAAGAAGCCTCTCTCTTTTCGCTCGTTCGTGAAAACTATTTTGTGTTAATGGTGTTTTCAGGCAAACGAAAATAACGGTAGCTGAAAAGCACTCCGCCGGTGTTAATTGTAATTCAATTTCCTCTCGACGAAGTTGAAGCCCCGCGGACCACGATGGAATTGCAGTGAAAACGTCTACGGGGCTCATTGGCATGGTTAGTCGCTGCAAAACCATAAAAGGGTCCTCTTCTTCACGACGAACGTCGTCTAGCTCTTTTCTAGGAGCACTCAAAAGAAAGATAGAGAAAGAGAGAGAGAGAGAGAGAGAGGGAGAACGTCGAGTGGTACCGCGTTAGAACAACGTCTTTATACAAGTCAAAGTCGTGAGTACGTACTCAAGCGTATGGTTGCTGAGCAGGAAGCTGCACTTGTACCCTAGTTAGATGCTCACCGAGAAACTGGCCGTATTTTTCACGAAGGCAAACTTTATGTATCGTGCCATTGGCTCTCGTTTATCCTGCATACGCTGACGATAGTCACTTCAACATTGATTTCGTTATCACTAGGTCGCGGATGTCTTTGCCTCTAACTTCCAATTACGCGATCAACTCTTTGCACTCCAGTGCACGGTGATAATAATTAGGCGTGAAAGCTTTCGTGACTTGAAATAACTTTTTATCGTTGAGAAATGGGAAAAGAAAGGTATTCTGAAGATTTTGAATTTGTCGACAGTGAAGATGACTTTGATTTTAAACGTAGTATGTAAAATAGTTACTTGCAATAGCGAAGAAGTGGTATCAGAAGAAAAATGAAAGATTGTAATTTTCCAAGGGCACGATTGAAATTTATTTTTCGTGATAAAAATTAAGATGAAACAAACATATAATGAAATTTAAAATACAACCATTTATAGATAATATTTTTTAACGTGGATAATATTTGTAATAATGTTGTGACAGTATTTTTTAATTAGGTTTAATGGTAGGTCATATTACGAAATTAGCTGGAGTGCAAAGAGTTAAAGAAATGGAATCTAAAGAGAGGTGATTTACTTCGTTTTGTTAAATATTAGTAAGACTTCGCTTTGTGCATCCCGTACATTTTTACTGTTTATTATCTCTGTTTCGTGCATTTTTGCACGCGTAATTCCACCTTAATTTAATTCTCTTAATTCTAATTTAAGTTTAAGTATATCACAATGTAATCTACTTGTAGCGCGGCGAGATCGTAAATTAAACTAACGAGCGGAGAAACCGACTAATGTCGTAGACGTACTTACGCTGCATTCTGTTATTTTATTCCACATAAAAAAAAAAAACTGTATGTCGTGACCAGAGGAATTTTCTTGATTTTTAAATTTTCAAAAATCTATAGTCGAATTTCAAAGTTAATAATCTCTCAAAGTTATTTGCTCAAATAAACCTATCTTAATCGAGAACCTCTCTCATCTTTTCTTCTCGAATGAGTAGATTTACGCTAATGATTCCGTTACTTCTCTTCAAGGAAATAAAAAGGAAATGTCTCGTAAACATCGTTCCACAGTAAAGTATTTTCTTAATCCTTTCAGTACCGAACGACGACACATCACTTGCAAAGAATGAAACGTGACTCGCCTTGACGTGAGTATGCCTTTTATTTCACAATTTTGTGTAATTGTCAACTAGAAACTAGATTCTCATCATTTATTTTCGAACCTTGCCTCTGTACTTTTCACTCAGGCTGAATCTTTTCGTCGGTACTGAAAGGGTTAGATGATGTTACTTCCGCTCCCACGCGCCCTGCCGCGGCATCGCGAAATAGGTGGCATCGCGGTGCGAAGGAAAATAATAAATGGCGGCCGGTGACGATGATTAATAATTTAATATCGTAGTGAATATTTCAAGCTAATGATTATGAGGGCAGCGTGAGGTTCAAAGGAGGTGCTGCAAAGCGACGGTGGAGAGTCAATTAAGAAACTGGCTGCGAGCATTGCCTCGCGTCCCCGTTATAAATAGTTTTTAACGTGAAACTCGGCACGCCTATGCGTTTGCGTGTACCGGTGCGACTATAAACGCCACGCGGATTCCACGAAACACGTTTCGCAGGTTCAACACACTCTCGAAACACTCGAGAACGCCTCACCGAGGGTGTGTTTGGCATCGCAGGTGAGGAGAACAATGGCGTCGGATGATCCGGCAGTTTGCTGGCCATTGAAGCAAGGGGAGGTGGGGGTGGAGGGGAGGGGGATTGTAATCAGCACTTAAACCGAGTACTTTCTCAACAAGATGAAGTGGCTGAAAGTATGTTCCTCATTGTGCTGGTAAATGATTTTATTTGACCCAGGGATTACTTCCGCTGCGCGGAGAAAAGGCGCGCGCAAACACTCGAAGGAACTGTTTGGCCGCAGCAGCCATTAATGTCCATTATTCTCGAAGGAAGGAACACTGACTCTGTCTGCGTAGTATGCTCGTGCTTCAACCTTGGGGACCATCCTGTGAAACGGACACAGGTTCGACGAAACACCGACGATTGGACGTCGTCCCACGATGTTCCTTTTCTGACCGAGAAACGCAGAACGAGCGAGCAAATCAAATAGATTTGGTTTAGTTCAGAACCGATGATTCTAAGTGACTATTTTAAAAATCTTTAAGAAGCATCGTCGAAGATATTTCAACGTTGTTACGTAACTGTGTTATTTCGTGGGCCAGAAGAATGAACGGAATGTTCCGAATTGCTCGATCGACGCACAACGATGCGATATTTGCATAACTATTCGACCTGGCTGTGTGTCCCGGTGACATCGGTATTTGTTCATCTGTTCCCTAAGCTCGCGTCTAAACGTGATCGTTAGTCTTCTTCAAGAAAGGCGACAACCGGTGCTGAGTCATTCGGTCGATGCAGTGAAAAAAAAAAAAAAACGGAGGCAAAGCACAATCGAGGTTGGGCCATTTCCAAACGTAACTCTCCTCGATCGCGTTGGATCGTGCTTTGATCTTCGCTACTGGTTTCCGCCTTTCCATCAGAGTCATTGGATTAAATCTGTGATTGTACATCAACGATCGGTACAATGCTAGAATACTTTATTGTTACAAAGGCCAATATTGCGTGAAAGTTTTTCCATCGAGTTGTATCATCAAATTCTACTTTTTAACCTCGCTAGAACTCTCGAAATCGTTGCGTTCCACTAAAGGGAAAGCAAGTTGCGGGGAAACTCTTGAAACACGAAATTGAAACAAGAAATCATGCGCGTATGTATTTCGCTCAAATGGAAGATACTTAGAAAAATATCAGCGGTTCCGACAATTTCGAAAATTCTAGAATTCTAGATAGAATTTTATGACATTGTGATAAATTATTCTTTGGTCTCTTAAACGCAGGTTCTTTCTGTAATTTACGTCACGCATAATCTGAGAAATTCTCAGATCCTCAGCCTTTCTGAAGCTACTTGAAACGAAGAGCCCGCGCGTGATTCAAATTAAGAAACGTTCGTACGCGTGACATCTGGAAGTCGGTCGTTCCGTCGTCGCGCGTAATTTCCGTCGCGTTCAATCATTTGTCGCAACTGTGTAAGACGTTTATCTGTTAATTAACCGATCGCACGGATAGATTTATTCGACACGTTTGGGAACCCGCGCCGGCCGCGCTCGATTTGTTTGTCTAACCTACACGACCGGCTGGCATTTATTGGCCGTTCGCGTGATTTATCGTCGCGAGATGAGCGGCAGACGATAATGATCGGTCGGGGTGAGGGACGACGAAAAAGAATGTCCGCCCTTGGCGGGGGAAACTGGGTGCAATTTTTTTTTTTTTTAGGTCGAGCCACGACATTGGCAAGGCTGCACTATCCGTTCGTTTGATTCAGCAAATAAAAACGATGAAATTCCGGTTAATCAAACTCTATGTATCGTTGCAATAAATGCCGCATTGCGATGGCCTCTTAACGACTAATTCTAGTCAAATTCGTAGCGAGAGGTTTAGAATGTCTTTAACGCTAGAACTACCAAAAATTGACCAATTTGTAATTTTTGTTGGATATTTTACAGATGCAGAACAGTGTATTTTTAGAGATTTAAATGATCTTTCGTAAAAATGTATAAATAAAAGCTTGTGTACTTCGTTGTTTTCTATTTTTTTTCTTTTTTTTTTCTTTTACTTTAACATATCCGATAGAAGTTTTACATTTTAATCGCCGGTAGTTTCAATGTTAAATTCGCTTCCCGACCGACAGAAATATTGAAAAACGACTGAAATTCTTCAAGCCAGTAGTTATGCACTGATGAGCCGAATAACAATCGATTTGGATGAATTCGGTTTCCACTATAGCTGCCAAATATATCTCGAATTTGTAATTTTTATATTTACGCATGATTAATATTGATTCATATTTATTTCGATCATTTATACATGGTAATAGAAGCCAGCGTTAAAGTTACAAGAGATAAGGGAAATCCTGAATCATGCGTCAACCAATTTCAGAGGTTAATTTGCGCGATCAGAATCGGAGGATATGCATCGAAAGCGCGACAATTAGCGACAATAATCGACGGCGAATAACAGGAAAGATGTCGGTCATCGTATATCAGATCCATTATTTATAAGAGATACGCATAACGTAAATACACGAGTTTCCGATGAATCGGCCGTATCTGCGAAAAAGTGCATGCGCCACCACCAGTCGATCCGCCGAAGGGAATTCAGGGATACAAAAGCGGATGGAAAAGCGAAACCCCTGGGCGCATGTATATGTATGCGCGCAACCACGTTCACGTTGACTGGTTTGTGTGTATACGCGCGCGCATGTGTGTGTGTGTGTGTGTGTGTGTGTGTGTGTGGATATGTACGTGTATCCACATATATATAGTTACC